>JAOWAR010232599.1:0-14162 GCA_028571005.1 Clathrina lutea | reverse complement strand
ACGAGACGAAAGTTAGAGCTGAAAGTCTGAGCGAAAAAAGTGCCAGTTCCTCTCGACGGGATTCGAACCTGTAACCTTTAGATTACGTGTCCAGTATGCCACCAGTTGCACGTGTGTGTGTGTGAGTGCGTGCATGTGTGAGTGTGTGCGTGCATGTGTAAGTGCGTGTATGCATGTGCGTGTGTGCACGTGCGCACGTCCTTGTGCCAATGCAGGTCTATCTGTGAAAGAAAGATGAAGGGAGAGAGAGAGAGAGAGAGAGAGAGAGGGAAACAGACAGACAGACAGACAGACAGACAGACAGAGATATACATGTGTGTGGAAGTGTATGTGAAAGAAAAAAGAGAGGGAGAGGGGGAGAGAATGAGGAAGAAACACACATTTGTGTGGCTGTGTCTGCAGGTGAAAAAGAGAAAGAGAGGAGCAGAGAATGGCAGAAAGTGAGAAGAGAGAGGGGGAGAGAGAGATAGAGAGAGAGAGAGAAAGAGAGAGAGAGAGAGAGACAGAGAGAGAGAGAGTGAGTGAGGAGACCAGAAAGACAGGCAGAAAGAGAGACAAAGAGAGACAAAGAGAGACAGACAGACAGACAGACGGACAGACAGACGGACAGACGGACGGACAGACGGACAGACGGACGGACGCCCTACGCAAAAAATTAAATGTACTGTCTGCAGTGATGATGTGGCACACAACTGTCTGTCCTTTGACTCCTGCGTCTCCACTCTTCAGTCCATTGTTAGTGTCATTTTATGTAAAGTCCTTTGTTTGGCGGCTGTAGAGGGAACGTCAACATTTAATCATGGAACACCCCCTAAATCTTGTTCCGCTGTAATGTGTCGCTATTTGAGTAGGAATATGAAAAGAAATTCACAGGTCGCCGTGCTTCTTGTGGGAATACTCATACATCGCTCAGATGTTAGTGTGTCAATTCTTGTTGAAGTCCTTTGTTTGGCGGCTGTAGAGGGAACGTCAACATTTAATCATGGAACATCCCCTTGAATCTTGTTCCTCCACAATGTATCGCTATTTTGAGTAGAAATATGAAAAGAAAATGAGAGGTCACCGTGCTTCTTGTGGAAAAACTCGTACGTACAGTCAAATGTTAGTGTCAGTATTTGTCGAAGTCCGTTATTTGGCGGCTATTGAGGGAACGTCAACATTTAATCATGGAACACTCCCTTAAATCGTGTTCCTCCATAATGTATCGCTATTTTGAGTAGGATTATGAAAGAAAATGAGGGGGTCACGGTGCTTCTTGTGAATAAAATCGCAGAAAACCACATTTCTGCATTGCCACGCACACAAAATAGGGCGTTTTGGGCATTAAAGTTCCGGAAAAACGACCACGGTGACCTATGTCTTTTTTTTACAGAATTCAGGTCTTTGGGTGATAATCTACCCAGGGAAACACAAATAAACAAGGGTTTCATGATAAAATCCCTGACTGATGAGCCACCTTAAAGACCAAAGTTACCTGGCCCACCGTTGGCCTTAAAGACCAAAGTTACCTGGCCTATTGAAGCGATCAATCGCAGCTTGTCGTAGACCACTGCGAACATTGCCGTCAATCCGCTCGTAGGCATACCTAAAGAACAAAACAGCAAGAAAACAAAAGTAAATGGAGAATGGATGAAGGAGAGTTTGGAGGACTGTGGGAAGGTGGAAGGAAGGATTGAGGGGACTGTGGGAAGGTGGAAGGAAGGATTGAGGGGACTGTGGGAAGGCGGAAGGAAGGATTGGGGCTTGTGGCGAGGTGGAAGAAAGGGAGTAGGCACAGAGGTCAAAGCATCAGTGAACGCTTTCTCTTTGGTTTAAAGCAGACCGGTTTCACAGGCTTGAGTCCCAATGCAGTAGTCATTTCAAGAAATCTCTTTTCGCCATCAGGTATAGCAAAGATGGATGGCAAGACGGTTCTCCCTGAACCTCAAAAGTATTCATTTTGCACGAAAAGGTCGGATTCAACTTAAAGCGTGTCTGCCCTAGCTTGCTGTACTTTACTCAGTCATGATCATCACAACAGAAGATGGACTTTGTGTCAGTTTAATTTGAATCACGATAATGAATTTGATTTCATGTGAAATCCACCCAGAGTGACAAGAGCATGTGCAGAAATGCAAGATCACATTTTACTGGGTGATCAAATGTAGTGACAATGGCGTGAACTGTCTGAAGAAGGAGACGGGTGTCACAGCTGGCTTTGCCCCCTGCTAATGTCTAGCCCAGTTGACTAACTGATCTCTCCTTCTACGTTGCCTGGTCTTTAAACAATCTAATCACCCTCCCCCTGAAGAAATCAAGATTCATTCATCCATTTGCCATCATGCATGTTTTCAAAACAGACACATTCACACACAGAAATCTGAGCACTGACCGACTAAAGCGGAAATAGTCCTCGAGTATATCAAGACAGCGTGTCATCTGTGAAAAGATCAGCACCTGTGTACGGCAAAAGAAAAACCCGAAGCGAAACCAGCCATCAGAAAGCAAGCTAGAGACGCACAAGAAATTCACCACCACCAGGTGCATACTTGGCAACAAAAAAAAAACTGGGAATAACAGCTTCAGGCAATGGATGTAGAAGTCCTGCATCCAACACACAAAAGTCGACACACAAAAAAAAAGGTCAAGGGATGACACGCTCAGGCAACCCACTTTGTGACCCCCTGCCTTCAGCTTGGGCAGCAGCTTGTCAATGACCACCAGTTTGCCGGAAGCCTGGATCATCGCTGACATGCTCTGCTGAATAGTCATGTCCTTTGCTTGAGTCATCCCCAGCGATTTTAAGACATCGCCTAAGATATGCTCTTCCATTCCTTGAAAAGAAACAGAATTATATGACATTCATCAGTTTCACGCAAATCAAAGACCGTACAGATTTTGAGATTTCTGAAAGCCTTCCGGCATCAGAAAGCTCGAGATTACTTGCTCCCTGCAGTCCAGTGATCTCTTATGCATGAGTATAAAACAGAAACTTTTATCTTCAGTGCCCTTCCTGAGAGCGGGGGCTCGTTTGCGAGCATTGGAAATAGAATCATTCTGAGTTGTCATGTGAGCCTGGCTCGCTGGCTCTGGCTCGCCAGTGATTGCAACTCAATAATGCCAGATCATACTTCACACTTCAGTAGTTCAACACGAACCAACAATGAGAAAGAACGGGATTTCATTTCGATAATGAGAGTGGATTCTTGAAACCTTCCAGCATCAGAAAGTTTTACATTTCTTTGTGCTTGTCGTATGGTCTCAAGAACATCTTTTGTATGTGACAGTAACCTTTCCCTACATTTCGAAAGTGTGAAATTCGTTACCCACTATGAACATTCGTGTCTCAGTAACCTTATTCTGGGGCCTTGACCCATAATCGGACAGTGACCTGTAACGGGACAGTGACCCATATTGGGACAGTGACCTGTTGTGGGACAGCGACCTGTAACGGGACAGCGACCTGTAATGGGACAGCAACCTATAACAGGACAGCGACCTGTAACGGGACAGCGACCTGTAACAGGACAGCGACCTGTAATGGGACAGTGACCTGTAACGAGACAGTAACGAGACAGTGACCTGTGATGGGACAGTGACCTGTGATGGGACAGTGACCAGTGACCTGTGATGGGACAGTGACTTGTAACGGGACAGTGACCTGTGACGTGAGTGACCTGTGACGGGACAGCGACCTGTAATGGGACAGTGACCTGTAATTGGACAGTGACCTGCAACGTGACAGCGACCTGTAACTGGACAGCGACCTGTAACGGGACAGTGACCTGTAATGGGACAGTGACTTGTAACGGGACAGGGACCTGTAACTGGACAGTGACTTGTAACGGGACAGTGACCTATAGCGGGACAGTGACCTGTAACTGGACAGTGACCTGTAACTGGACAGTGACCTGTAACTGGACAGTGAATTCCTATCAAGCATGGAATTTATAGTGCTTTTTTCATGCATGAAATGGCACAACTTTACCCTGGACAATCTGTGCATGTACGACATCAAACAAAACAACAGACTGAAAAACGATTCTGACAAGGATTTTACACAGCATGATCTAGTGCTCAAATCTTCAGACCCAGACAGGAAACCCCTTGCCGCTGGCATGCCATGAAACGACTGCATGCCAAGAAAAAAGAAGAAAAAGCTATTGAATGTCAGTAAGAAAAAAGGTTCAGTCGAACTCCATGCATTAAGCCACACAGTGTGCAGTGAGTGTCAAGCGCTGCATGTAGTAAATGCTGCAAAATATAAACATACAGCTGCAGGCTATAACATTGACGAGAAAATAAAGAGGAACTATGACGAACATTTCATGATTGTGCTCTTGAAGAACTTACCTGTAACAAGGTAGGGATGGTTACAACACTTGCGCAACTCCATCATGGTGTTCATGAGCTTGGGCAGGCTGGCTGAGCCGCCGCGCGACAGAAACGCAATGTTTCGCTCTAGGATGGTGCGGTAGAGCTTCTTCTGCATGGTGGTAAGCTCGACCTTGATGATTGTCTCCTCCTTTGGTACGATGTTCTTCTCCACATCCTGCTTGATGCGACGCAGCATCATTGGCTTCAACATCTAACGGAAGAAAATGTAAGAAAACAGTACACAAGGCACACAGTAATCAAACTAACCTGCACAGAAAATCTACCTATAACTGTCCACGGAACATATATTGGGAGCAGGATAGAGAGAAAATGAGTAGCTGGGAGGGAGGGAGAAAATCTTTCCAAAACACTGAGCCATGATTAAAATCTATGTGATGGCAAAGCTCTAGTTCAACTCCAGAAGCTGCCTGCCATAGCTAGTGGCATGGGTGGGATGCTCAAGCACATTGCATAGGGGAGTGACAGCCTTGTGATTATGCATGGAAAACTAGTTGCACTGAAGATATAGAAGCAGAAAAAGTTCTGAGCAGTGGTCAAAATTTGTTGCTTGGGTCATCTGGTGTCTAAAGTTTCTCTTGCAGTTTCCTCAATTGGACACTGTGGACTGATTGCTGGGGAACTGGCCATGGCCTGTTAAGGAGTACATCAGAAAGATGGAAAGACACATGGGTAAAGAGAGAGAGAGAGAGACCCTCCTGTAGATGTAAGTGGCTGCCTGTTGCAACAAATTCCACACAATGCTAGCAGAAGAGACACAGAGGAAGAGCTAACCTGCTGGAGTTGATCAACCTGCTCTTCCCTCTTCAAGGTCCCAAACTGCTCCAGAAACACCTGTTGCGATGGGATGCGCTGAGGCTCCAAGAAATGGATAAGACTAAATAACTCATCCACGTTGTTCTGCAGGGGAGTTCCCGTCAAGAGGACTTTGTGTTCCTGGAGAGGAGTAAGAGAGTCAAGGAGTCGAGCTGAGACAAAACAAGACAGTCTCAAAGAGAGCCTACTGAAATACACAGACATTACAGGAAATATTGCAGCTACTGTTCTGGTCTTCATGCCGCCATTTTCTAGCTCACATTCTTATATATTAGTGGGTTTGTTTGGTGCTCAACTACTTATTTTTTTGTGAAAATGCGCGCACACATATATGTAGAATCATCCATCAATGCACGTGCACGGGTGAACACAGACAGACAGACAGAGAGACACAGGAAAACAGACAGACGGACAGACAGACAGACGGACAGACGGACAGACAAACAGATGGACGGAGAGACAGACAGACGGAGAGACAGACAGACAGACAGACAAATAGACAGGCAGGCAGGCAGTCAGGAAGGCAGACAGACAGACAGACAGGCAGGCAGGCAGGCAGGCAGGCAGGCAGACAGGCAGGCAGGCAGACAGGCTGACAGATAGCACCAGCCACACCCACACACAAATGTTCACCGTGTAGACCCTGCCATGTGTAATACGATTGATCTTCGACAGCTTACCATTTGGAGGTGAGTGAGGCCTTCGAGCAGTTTGCAGCTACGATTCTTCAACCGGTGAGCTTCATCAATTGCCACCACTCGCCAGAAAATTGACTTCAGCGTTTGATCATCAGCTGTGAGGTAAGCAGGTCAAAAATACCTCACAACAGATTTTCATTTTTTTCACAAGTTATCAGATAATACATTATAACTGATAAATCTACATGATAAATGCTAGGAATTTCCGAGGACACCTCCGGCGCCTGAAACCTTTAATCTCGATCTGATACACATCTTCCAACATATATAGCAATAAAGAAAACTGTAAAATATTTCATTTAAGAATATACTACATGTGGCAGGCAAAACTGACGGGGCCAATATAGTTATCATGGATAACATCATTAAACACACGACACAGATACGGACAAAACACACGTGCATACACGTGTGTAGACAAACAGACAGACAGACAGACAGACAGACAGACAGACAGACAGACAGACAGACAGACTAGTACTGCAGGCAACTCACATAGGAGCATCTCATAGGTGGTAATGACCACCTGGACCTTGTATGCACCAGCAAGTGCCTTTCCCTGGAACAACAGATCGGTCCAAATATCGGTCAAGGGTGGTGATGATTGTAGAGAAACATGAAAAGGCAGGCAAAGAAACGAAAACTAGTTGCAGATCACAGTGTGACACACCCAAAGCTTTGCGCATATACCTTAAACAGTTTCGTCCTTCAAAGTTTTAAATAAGATTGAATGCACGGCTAGATATGCCACTCTGTTATGTGAAAAACGGGTATTCAGCCATGACTCATGAAGTGCCAAAAGAAAGGATTTATCTTAAAAATGTTTCAGCATTGTACACCATCCTTGGTAAAAAAAAAAAAAAGTAAGAAGAGATGTCACTGATCGATATTATGGTGTGTGCGTGTTGGTTGCGTGTTGTATGATGTATGCATGTGTGTGGGTGTTGGGAGCCGTGCCAGTCAAGAATGAGAAGGGGGGAAGTTCTGTTTTAAATGTTCAGAAAAGGAAAAAAATCATCGGCAACATTATCAATTGTAGTTTGTGGTAAGAAAATATGAAGGAGAGGCCTAATTATACTCGGTCAAACCCATCACGTATATACCTTCTCATCCTGGTAGTAGAGGTCACAGTCTGAGATGAGGTTCCGGCTTATTTGGCTTCATAATAGATTAAGGAAAAAGGACAGGAGGGAGAGATGAGCAGAAAGGAGAGTGTGAGAGAAAGCAGGACAGAGAGCAAGAGGGGCTGGAAGAAGCCATCAGCAAATCGCCACCAAGTTTGATGGAGCCCTGCAAACACACAAGCTGGTGTTCCTTGCCATTGTTATCCCCATAAACAGTGAAGAATGGCAGGCCACCACACTTTCTTAGAGCAGCTTGTCCGCCGCACGTTTCCAATTTAAAGGTGCCAATAATTAAAACAAAAAAGCTTTCGAACATCACAAAAAAGGCTGACCTCACCCACAATAATAATGAATTATTCCAACATACTGCGAAAATCCATAAAGGAAATCAGAGCTAACTATACCTTCAATGCAAATATACTGAAGAGCATAAGCTTAAACTCTACCCTGTTAGAATTTCCCTCCTCCCATACCACCATGCCTAAATGAAATCCTTTGGAGAACACTGCTCACCTTCCGTGGTAGACGACCACATTCAGATCAGTCCAGCTCTCAAACTCTCGCTGCCAATTGACAATGGTTGAGAGAGGGGCGATGATGAGAAAAGGACGATCAATGCCGAATTGCTGGACAAGGAGAAGAATAACGAGAGTTGACAACTGTAAATGGACTGATATTTGACTTTGCTCGCTGGGCGATGAAAACATTATTTTCATGAGGAATGTGACATTACCTCCAAACCATATCTGCATGCTCCCACAAGAGTGTATCCTGAAATCATGGACGAGTCGCTTTCTTAATAATAATAATAATGTCACTTATCATTGAAAGAAGCGTGTTGAATTTGGCAATAAGCTTACGAGTAACCCATATCAACCCTTGGATCACGCTCGGCTTCACACAGTATTTCGTCAACACAAAAAGCATCCACAATGTGCACACAGTCTCACACAGCCTCCAGACAACAAACTATCAACTAGCTGAAGGAGTTGACAGGAGTCTCTGGCACATCTTCCACTTTTCGCCCGTCAGACTCTCTTTGGCATTTTCTGGACAACATTCGATGCGGACTACGTTCACACCTCATTAGGAGCAAACAATCTGATATTTTCTACACCAAGTGGCATATCCAGTGACTGCTGGACAAGGTCAACCCCAAAACACTTGGATTGATTCAACAGATCATTGACTTGGCCAGAACAGAGACCAAAAGGGAAGTCAAAAGAACACAGCAAAGTTAATCCGCCTTGAGTCTAAACATTGAGCTACACAGGATCACAAACCGACCAGGACTTGCCAAGATTCAGCACCTCAAACCGCGCAGCCACCTGTCTGAACGGGTAACCATCCTCGACAGGATCAACGTCCGCTAAACTGCAATCGATGTGCTCGCCAGAGGCCCAAAATTTGTCCTATCATCTAAATTCTTGACAGAGATACTCCAGTACTCGGTACGAATCGAAACTGCTGCCCTGGCCTATGCTCTGCGATGGCATGCTGCAGCTAAAGGCATGACCAACAGCGACAACTCCGCCACAACTGACATCAAGAAAACCTGCCCATTCCACAGCAAGCGGAAAGAGCCCCCACGTTTCTGTACAGAGACAGAGGTCATCCAGGGACTACAACGAGATCTGGAGGAACTGGTGAAAACTTCAACATAGAGACAAAACCTAACCTCTCCTTTGCCAAGAAGGAAGCAGTAAGGGAATTACTATCGCAGCTGCACACTACCATCATGCACAGCGACAAGGGAGGTGAGCTGGTTGTAATGAGATCTTTAATACTTAACTAACTGTGTACTGAGCATTTAAGTGACTCGGTTACATCAAACTAATTAAAGAAGAATCCCACTGACTCTTTGCGGATAAAAATCAACAAAACCCTGGAGCGGATACTTTTACAGCGTAGTTTCCCAGTGAATCTCATTAACAACTTGAAAATCCCTTTGTCAGCCAGAATGCAACGAATCATGCATTGCTGAAGATTGTGTGGCGGCACATTCGATCGCCTCAGATGGCTCCTGCAGCATATACTGAGGCCTCTTCTCAGAAATGTGCCAGCGCACCCAAAGCACGTCAGACCTCCTCAAATGCTTATCCTCAATCAAAAAGGCCAATCTCAGTGAGTCCTAGCTATCTCATTCGACGTATCACTACTTTCAGAATCTCCGCAGCTTTTGGAGAGAGCAGGAACTGACCAAAACCTTAAAAGAATGTGCATCCTCTGAGAAGTTGATTGCAACTCTTGCTCACTCCAGGCCAAATCTGTTTTGGATCTGAGAGGCCATGAGCCTGCCTACAAAACCGTGCTACAGGATTTTGTTATCTGAAAAATAAGAAAGATATGACCTAATGAGAGTGTCCCTTTTGCTTGTTTGCCAAGTCGGAGCTATTTTGCAACGTGTCATTCAATAATGAGATGGAAAAATTTAAATCGCTAGCACTGTTTTGTAGCCAAGGGCATAAAGATCCCACATAATAAGTTGCATCACAATAGCCCAAGCGGATGTTGAGATGAACTCCGGGGAAGGAGCACAGAACGTATGTTTTGAAATAGCCAATTCTTTGTTTGGTGGCCGAAGCCTGCTCAGTCCAGTTAGCGTTGCCTGGCGCCCTTCGCCGCTTGATGATGTCATTCAGTCTTGAGTCACCTGACACGTACATGATCAGTCAGTACGAACGCCTACTGCTAGTTTTCACAACATGATCAAATCGGAGGTGCAGCCGCAGGACGTCAACACAGGGCCGTGCCAGACTGCCAACAATCGAGATGTTCGGTCACATGTTTTCCCAACCTCCTCTTTGAATTTTCAAATATGGTTTTCACCAGACAGTTCAATGCTTCACCTACTTTCAGAAAAGTTAGAAAAATGGAAAAGGTCGAATCTGGCTACGGGAAGGGTAGTGTCCTGTCTCAACAACAGGCATCCGAAGATTCATAGTCCCGAAATCAGATTTAAAATCTTCAAGTACCACTTCGACCATTTGTGACTACACATCATGGAGGCGCTTGCCATTCAAGCATCAGGGCCAAGACTCAATCGATTAACTCAGAGGATATCGGCACAGGCTTCCTGCTATTAATTGAAGTTTAACTTTCTATTGGTCGTTGCTCTACAGCCATCTTCCCTCCCCCCTTCCCTGAAACATCTCATTGACATATCCTTGTTTCACTCCCAATTCACCCCTCACATTTGGCCCCTCTATACCTCCCACAATCAGGTCTCATGCAATCATTTTCCACGTACACACACACACACACACACACACACACACACACACACACAAACAGCAGTGATACGCACGACATGGACATTATCTGTTCTGATTGTTGCCGAAAACTCGGTTCCTTCAGACTGACAATGGCATAAAATGCTAAAACGTCTAAAAAAAAGTTAATTTATTCCTCACCCATGCGTCTTTGCTAAAATTATCTTTCAATCATGTGCATGAGGAACACAAGGGCCTTCAATCGAATTAAATTACACATCTCAGCCCAACCAAAAATGAAAGCAAAACTATCAATAGTGCTGCTCATTTTTTCTTTGAGAAAAAAGCTGATCTCTGGACCAGTGACTTTTTGACAAAAAGAACGCCAGATACCTGCACAGCTTACCTGCATTTGTGTGAAAAAAGCTACTGTCTGGATGGTTTTCCCCAGGCCCATCTCATCTGCCAAAATGCAGTTCTCTCTGCAAAATGAGCACACACACAATGTATGAAAGTATTGTCACTTAGCTTTTTCAACATAGAGAAAATGCAAGTTGTTACCATGGTTACTGCCACCCAATACACAAATGATACTGAACAGACTCACTGATTATGCCACCGGAACATAAGCCAATTGACTCCCTCCAACTGGTAGTCACGCAAGGCGTTGTTGTTCTTGAAAACCGGAGAAGATGTAAGCTGACGCCATGCGCTCGGACCAGGCCTTGGGCGTGGCTGCAAACACAGAGAACACAACGTCCAAACAATGACAACCCGCCTCTCTAAATCTGGACATGCCTAGCTGGTCAAATCAAGCCGTCTTCTACAAGACAAATGATTAAACGACCTCTCTTCAGCGTGAAACTTCAGTATCTGCTGAAGATCATTTAGATCATCTTAAAGACCCAGTTGCATTTGAGACAGGCACATTGCAGTGTGTAAAGAACTGTGTCACAGGTTCCAGTACAGCTGCAGTGGACCGACCCACTATGAACAGAACATGGCCCACCTTTAGCTGTTCAGCGGGAGGCATCTTGTTCCGCTCCCTCCACTGATAAACCTTTATTGAGTCTATCGCTTCCTGGAAATGGAGGAAATAGAAAAATCAACCCCCTAAAAATCATTTAAATCCGTGAACTTGATGAGAGGACAATGTGAAACAAAGCCTGGAAGATCGAAACAAACAGAGGTTTTCGTTTCTTTGAGAAAGGATCTTCGCTCAACCTCTTGCCTGGGTTTTATTCAGGCTATCCAGCAGGACAACTCCTGAGTGGTTGCTCAACTTGTATCCAGACTAGCATGAGAGAAACAGCCCACCACCAAATGTTGAGTGAGGGAATCCCTCCTGTTGAGGGCTTCCCATGCTTATCAAGAAAGAGAGGAAAGTCAATCCGCAGAAGAAAAATGTACAATGAATGAGGCGTGGAAGAGTGCTCACCACATGTTCCCATGTGCTGTCTTCATACGGCAAACCTTTCCACTTCACCAAGCAGTACCGCTGCTTCACCTTCAAAGCAAACAAATCGAGACACACGAGCTCCTAGTGGAAGGAATGACCTTTGAACTTCCCTTTCTCCCTGTATCTGAACAATCAGCAGCTACAGAAACAGGTCATGAAGGTGTCTACAAGAAGGATGAAGGACAGGATGGGTAGAGGGAGGGACTGAGAGAATGAGAACATCGAAAAATGACACTGAAAAACCAAAACCAAAAAAATGAACACATCAAAGCCATACCGGAAGTTGGCTGCGGGGATCTTCCATCTCATCAAGCACACGATCCACTTCGAGGTATTCTTGATTGAATGGCTCCTCATTGAACTTTTCAAACCAAAGGCAAAGCAGGAGAAAGAAAGGAAGGAAACTGTTTAGGAAGCATAACATGAAGGAGAGAGGAGAGAGAAAGGAAGAGAGAGAAAAAGAGAGATAGAGAGAGAGAGAGAGAAAGAGGAGGGAGGAAAGAAAGAATGAGAGGAGAGAGAAAGAGAGAGGGTGGGGGAGGAGGAAAGTTCCAAGTTGTGCCTGACTCACATTTCAGAGTCAGATGTCCGACCCATTTTCCCCAACAAGTCCATGCCAAGTCTTACCATGGCAAAGTCAGTGATGGCCTCTCGCTTGTGAAGGAATCGACGCAGCTTCTGGTGGGCTCGCTTATCAAGCAGACTAAGCTGCTGAACTGTTTTCCATTGGCAGTGCCTGTATGAGCTGTGCAGGCCAACACACGATCATAGAATGTAGGCAAAACCATAAACTACCAGATTGGCCATGATACTGTTCTACTTTAGTTCCAAACAAAGGAAATTCCATTTTTCTTGTAACGTGGTCGACAAGGTCAATCAGCAGTCTTGAACTGAAAAAAGCCATAAGACAACATTGCTCATGTCTGAGCTGGAGGGGACTAAGCATTGTAGTAACTGCACAGAAGAGACAATAGCAACTGTTCCACAAGGGCAGCCCATATAGAACAAGGGCAGCCCATATAGAACAAGTGTAGCCCATATAGAACAAGTGTAGTCCATACAGAACAAGCAAACAACACATTTCTATATATTATGCTTCAATGTGATGTACAGCCTACACTGTTTTGTGCATACATGCTGCATGGCTTCATTTCGAAATGTATCCTTTTCCATTAAAACTGAGAAACTGGTACTTGAATCGCAGTTGACCTAACCCTAAGGCTTGAAATGCAGTCAACATTCAGTGAATCGATTTTCCCTTGTGGAGTGAGACTAGTTTGGAAGGTTGTGTTGTATGTGCTTCCGGTTTCTTGTCCTGCCACCTTTTGGCATAGGGGAGCTCCAAGGCAAGTTTGGAGCTTGATATGGCGAGTTTCGAGTGATCAGACAAGCCTAGGCTGAAAGTAAACCAGGCACAACTCATTCCATCTAGCTAGACTCGAGCACCAGCATGTTGAGGGTTGCCATGACCAGCGATTGAAAAAGACATCACTCTGCACTAAAGTGAATCAAACCAAAATTGGTTCCCTGAAAAAAGAAAGCTTCAGAAAGAAACTGAAATGAGGTGGAGATGGGTAGTAATGAAGGAGAACTTTGACAATGAACCTCCTCCTAATTATATAAACTTGAAAACTGTAAGAAGCTTTTCAAGTTTCAAAATTGCAGCACGAGCAGCACAGACATGCCCATTTCAAAGCACTATCCAAATAAGGAACTGCAACAATCTATCAAAAAAATAGAATAGAACCTGGTGTGTACAGAGCCAAGCCAGCAGAAATCTCATGTTGCCAGCACAGGCCGCATGACTGCTTTGTTCAACTATATAATCCTAGCTGATCGGCCCGCGCTTGCTCCACAATTGGAACTCACCTTCGGCTCGGGCTAGCTTTTTGTGCATACTTGTAGTTGCTATGTGCATTATCAGTCTTTATCTTCACCGTAGGAATGTGGTTGAATGAACATTTTGGTAGCTCTTCTCATGCATGCTTTGGAGGAGCTTGATGTGTACTTACCATCTATGGCGTTTTGTGATTATCTGAACATGGCTGACAACAGCCAGGCCTCACGGTCAGCTTCAAAGCAAAGTGCCGCTCTTCCATGCCCGCTTCACGCCATCCCCGTGAAGTGCTTTCACAGCTTAAAGGCAAAGAAACTGTTCTTCCCTGCTTTCACCCGATCTTGACCCTTTCCAGGGTAGGCTTTTTTGAGGTCCAAAGGGGAGGGGGGGGCACACTGAATGTCCCCCCCCCCCCCCGAAAAAAAGTAATTTTCCTCTTGCACCAAGTTCGGAAAGTAAGTTTTTTCTGAAAGCTTGATCAGGAATAGATCATATGACAGAGTTTGGTTTCCACTGCAACATACTGCAACATACATTTCTAGCTTTTGAAGTGGTTTAACACTATTTAACATCTTCACTCAGAGCAGACAAGGTTGTTGGACTTGCTCGGGGTGCCACTGGCGCACAACTGGCAGTTGGCAG
>JAOWAR010232488.1:0-14163 GCA_028571005.1 Clathrina lutea | reverse complement strand
ATCTTTCGCGTGAACCGTCTCCATCGCACAATGTCTTGAGTTTGTCATGCTATGATCAAAACTGGAAGGGTTTTTTTTTCTTTTTCTGCGATGACAAACTGAAAACACCTGCCAAGCCAGCGCTAGGCAACTTGAAATCGGCTTGATCCGGCTTTACTTACGACGCGTACTGAGAGCTGGCGGGGCTTGCCGTCAGAGCAGCACGCCTGACCCCGTTGCATGCGACTGTACACTTCACGTACTATACGTTGTAATGCTGAGCGTCGCCATTTTCCAGGGACAGATCCACGCGAATTAAAAAAGAACAGCAATCGCGCGATCGGCGCCGCTGCTCACCAACTCTAGAGAGTATGTACAAGGTGCTGCCGCGGGGATATACATTACCGCATCATCAATACTGAGCGGGAATTTCAAATGGTATTTTCTTGAAAAGTGGGTATCCAGATTTTCTAGAGGTCGTTTGAACATGTTGAAGTAATCTTAAAACACATCGACGCGAACTTAGGAAGATGAGCTCGAATACGGTACTACGAACAGTTGATTCCTGTAGCCATTTTTCCCTCTCTATGTAACTGCTAAACTCACAGGAAATCACTTTAAACAAAGGAAAAAAGGGAAAATCTCATGTTTTAACGACCCGAAGAGAAAATGGGCCTAATCCTTAGTTCCGTCAATAAATTTCCAATGAAAGAAAGTAGCAGGCCAGGTTTTCGCAGGCTTGGACAGACAAACAAAACCAAATCGCCTCAGGCCTCTACTGAGAAAGTTTAAGTTTACTGTCTTTTTTCTCGTCAAGAACTTCGCCTTGCGAAGAACAAATTTCGTAATCTTCATTTAAGCCCTAACATGAAAGCACAACTTGGGAGTCTGTAGAGTAAAGAACTGAAACGCCCGAAACTCCGGTCACGGTGCCACAGATCAGAATGGCTGTGTGACTGAAAAAAAGAACCCACAGTTCACATTCCCCCAGGAGCCAGTGACAGTTTCCTTCATGTGACCAGTATCAACATTGCTAGGAAAGGAGAAAAGTGATGATCAGAATGAAAGGAAGTCGGAGCATCCGTCACCCCGTTGGCTGTGCCTGCATGTTCGGATCAGCAAGTTTGGCTGTGTCTGCATGATTGGATCAGCAAGTCTGGCCGCAAAGAAATTCCTTGTATTGTGTTTGCACGGCTTACTTGATCGTAGAGCACATGTATGGTCACGGCGGTCCAAAGACTGTCGTTCTTTTCCTTTGAAAAAAAATGCAAACCTCTCGGGTTGGACCACACCCTCCGCCGGCCCTAGGAATGTTCCGCAGCACCGGATAATGGGCAAGCAACAGCAGCGTTGGGAGCAGGCACTGAAACTGCAACCCTGCAACCGCAACGCCGGGAAACGTCTCAACCCCCTCGGGCTCTTCCTTCCTCCAATCTAGATGTTCGTTTCTCCCTATTTACAAACTGAGATCTTCAGCTGCTGTTACAGTTTCTCTTGGCTTAATTTTTCCCCTTCCCTTCAACCCTGCTTGCTGGCCCCAGTGCCAAAACACACGCATACACCGTACACTTTTTTGAAAATACGCATCCAGATTGAGCATAACTTCCGTGATTCAGACATCCTAGAAGTTACCACCGAAGGCGGCGTTGTACGCCGAAACCGGTATGGACAATAATATATTTTGACACTTTAAGAGTCGCCCCATCATGATTGTCTCATGGGCCCTCTTAAGAAGTATATTAGCTTAGATTGCCTACGTCTCCAAGATAGTGTGGGCCAGTCAAGGGTCTTAAGACAATCAGCTCGGGTCAAATTTGGCTTTTGTTCTCTTTATTTTTTTTACCCCACCTACAGTTAAGCCTTTTTTCTTACTCTAAGCACCCTGAGACTAAATTTTAGTTGTTCAGTTTTGTGATGTTTAAATGACCCATGTTAATCAGACACAGGGGAAGACGAAACGGTTCAGTCACCAGTTGGAGTAACTCTAGCGACAGAACACCCAACCAGTGATTATGACGTCATGCCTTTTGTCTTCTCTTGCCTAATGTATGGATAAATGACCGTTGGCTGTCGTGTACAAGGATAAAGAAGGATGAATAAGTCATCTCTCTTACCAAGTTCTTTTTTATAATGTCAAGGTTAGAACAAGGAGGGAATGGAGCATGGCAGTTGAGTCGTTCCATTTTTCTTATCGGTGCCAATGTTAGTGCAGAGCGCAAAACCAGTGAGGGGGTAGCTGTAGAACAGAAGAAACCGGGAACAGTTGTGGTCGATGCACGGAATACTCAGTGGTGCGTCATCTGTTGCAGGATCGAACCCACTCAGTGAGGTCATGAAATGAGAGTCCGTACCTGTGTCCGAGTAACCGAACCAGCTTCTAGACAAAAACCAATAAAATTTCCATGTCCGGCGTAAAACTACTAACCGGCGACGGTGGCCGTTTCGGCCGAGCCAGGCTATTTCCCATAGCGCAAACCCAGCCCCGCAAATTGCCTTGAAGGTCCGAAAAGGGCAAAATGAAAAGATCAGTTCTAGATCTGCATGGGCAAATGGTACTACCCGGGGACTAACTTTCTTCTGGACGTCTTCATGGAGAAAATGTACATGTCGCTCTTCCTCAAAAAACACAGAAGTAACCTAGTTCGGGCATGATCCGGCTGTCACCCAGCTAACGATCAAACCGGGCTCGAGAGTGCCTAACGCAGTCGCTCAGGTTTATAGCTAGGAGAATGTTCGAAAGTCAGTGGTCTCATTAGCTCCATTCTTATTGATACTGCTCCTTGACTACGTAAAGGGGAACAAACTATAGTCAGACTGGTTTGCCGAGTCCGGTTCCTGGCCTCGACGGGACCAACAGTTGATGGCAGATGCTACCTTCTCAGCGGGCCGATAACTTAGATCGGCTTTTACCTCTGCATTAAGCTAGTAACACCGTATGTTGATGGTATATTGGTGGCAAGCCAGGCCCAGCGCGGACGAAGAGCGTACTTGTGAATGATACATATATCATCGTGAACTGCCAAGACATATGCATGCGCCAAGACCTGCCAAGACCGGTACCGGGATCGGCGCGACGCGCGCTCGGACTCGCGGGCTACGGTAGCTATAGGTAGAAATATAATAACGAGATCTACGTATCATGCGCATACGGGCCGGGTGGCACAAAGCGTGATCGCCTGGTAGCCTGGGCACGTTGCACTCATAGCAACCGCCCCCAATCGGCCGGCGCGGCGATCGCGATATCGATGCATGCGCAGCCCGAGCTCGAGTTCTAGATCTAACGCGAGCGCACAGCGAGCATACAACAAACAAGCTCTACCTCTAGCTCTGAACACAGCAGCTGAGTATGTTCACCGTGTTCAGTGTTGAAAAAAATTTCAAAAGAAGCTTTACTGAACTCATGAATGACATAGAAGTTTCGTCACTATGTACATGTTCAAGCCTATGATTTCCTAGCTACCAGTATCACCATGCACGACCGCCTCGTTCAAGTTGGCGCAGGCAGCCTTTACGTTGAATGGCTCCGTTCCGGGCATCCCTACTGATCGCGTTTTGCCTATCCTTCACTATAGCCAGCGTCCCCGAGACTGAGCGTTCCCTGCAGTTGTCGGCCGTCAAAACACTGAAGGACAGGCTTGTTTCACAGTATTCTAGCCCAAGGACTCGCTATCTCAGTCCTCTGCCGAGGAGCAGTGTGCGTCTTTCCTTGGACGAAGTATTTGCGGAGGTTTTCCTGACGGGACGAGATGAAGCGTTGAAGTTCTACAATAGGTCGGAGGAGCAGAACGCGTTATTCCTTCCCCTCAGCCGGAAGGGAAGGACTCGCTCCTTGTTCTCTAAAGAAGGTGAAGAGGACGAACACGCTCCAATGATATGCATGAATAGAATGTCCACAGGAAGAGTTACTTTTCCAGTTAAAGTGTTTTCCTCTAGACTAGACGTGTCAACCGGCCATCGTCCGTGTAGCGCGGAAAAATTGTAAGCTTGCTTAGCAGCTTTGACGTTAAAGCTTGTATAAGTGACCAAGCTACTACTATTGAACGGGTCTTCTATGGTACTGACCATCAGCCGGGTGCACTGAAACGGCTCTGCCGGTTGCCGGTTTCGAAAAAACACCTTCACTGTTTGGATTTTGCAGAAACTTGTGATGCGGGTGAAGAACAATTAAATGCTCGTTTAGCAACGTATACGTAACAAATAGAGTCACTGAAGCTTCAAGTTGCAAAAACAACCTGCTTTTTCCTCAGGTCCAGGCTTGGAGGGCTTCTTCTCGAAATTTGGAGGCAAAGCATCAGCGTTCGCTATCAACTCTGCAGTTCGTGACAGGGAGAACGGCGAACAAGGCTTTGAAGAGGTCGATGACGTGGCTGTGCTTGGAGCTGCAGGTTCAGGCAAGACGACAGCATTTGGCAGAAGGTTGCCATTCGGCTGGGCACGAGGGGAATTCTTGAAGGAAGTTGAGCTTTTTTTCGTGGTGTTTGTGCGCAAAATGGACAAAACGTCTGAACTGTCTTTGACAAATCTTCTTGGTCTTCGAAATGGCTTGACCAACTCGGAAAGAGAAGCAGTTCTTGAATTTCTAGCAAAGAACAGCGACCCCAGGAAGGTGCTGGTGGTGGTTGATGGTGAGTGGGGCTTTTTTTCTTCATAGTACAGGAGAAAATATTGTTGAGAAAAATTTGAGAAATGATCAAAACTCCGGTCAAAGGCAGAAACTTCCGAACCCACAGTACCAAAGAGCAGTTGACTGTGGCCTTTGCTTTCCGATACACAACCGCGCAATCCTTGACAGCCACCACATCATGATGTTATCCTGCCATCATGTCATCCTGGCATCATGTCATCTTGGCATCATGCTATCCTGGCATCATGTCATCCTGGCATCATGTCATCATGGCATCATGTCATCATGTCATCCTGGCATCATGACATCCTGGCATCATGACATGCTGGCATCATGACATCATGACATCATGGCGGGAATATGAACATTTATCAAGTTTTCTCCAATACATTTATTTCTTCTCTGGTCACATTTCTTCTTTCAGAAATCCATGTCATTTTGAAATTTGTTTTGTTTGCTGCATTTGAACCTCTCAGCCCCTCAAAACTGTTTTTGTATATTTAAACCCCCCGCAACTCTGTTTTCGTAATGTCTATAGTCAATGTCAGCCCTGTTAACAAACTGACTTTAATTATTATCTGGCAGTTCTTTCAATGTTCTTGATTAGAAACATCATTCGACATATAGCATAGTGGAAGGCAGGCAAGTCTAAAACAATGTGGTGTGCTTATTTTGAAGACGAAAATGCTTTGCCTTTTTGTTTTCAGGACTCGACGAGAGAAAGCTGTCCGAAGATGGCCTTCTCCAGAAGATTTTGGAACGAAGAGCTGACGGTCTTTACGGGTACCGGATAATAGTAACCTCTCGTCCTTGTCTTGCAGTTTATGACTTGTTACTAGATCCTGGAATTTTTCGAAACATCTACCACCTGGTTGGCTTCTCTGAGGAAACGCGAGACGAGTTTATGCGAATGTATGTTCAGAGGCAGCACAAGCAGGATTGGTCTACTGTTGAGGAAAGATTTGACAGACTCTTGAGCAATTCCAGAAACTTCATCGATCCTCTTACACGCTTGCCTCTTGTGGCGACTTTGCTGGCAGAGCTGCTACCCACCATGCCCTTGGAGCAAGTGCCAGGAACACGTTGGGAACTGTTCAACCTTCTGTTGCTGGGTGGCTTGTTGAGGAGAGATCTGTCGAGCCGTTCAGCCCAAGCTGTTACTAAGTCATACGAGCAGCTTCCCGCTAAGCGGAGGAAGTGTGTCCTTATACTCGCAGAGCTGGCTCTAAAAGGTCTCCTAGACCGGAAGCTCTACTTTACCCACGCAGAGGTGTTCTCCGAAGCTCAAGAGCAGCCAGACTCTGACTTAGAAGATGAGCTTCGCAAGGTCGTTACCTTGACAATGGTTACATACACCGAAACAGACATCCTACGAGAAGATGCAAACTTGTATAACTTTGTTCACCTAACCTTCCAGGAGTTCTTCGCCGCTCTGGCCGTGGCACGTCCGATCAATGAAAGTGTCGTCAGTAAAACGTCTCGACTGACTTCTTGCTCTGAACAGTTGAAAATTGGTGACCATGCGTATCACAACTTTTGGTTCTTCACGGCTGGATTTTTCAAAGGAGCGTTTGAGCAGTTTTTCATGACAATTCTTCCAAATTGGAGAGACAACTGGGTTTCACCGACAGAGCTCATTCTAGGCATGCTCCAGGAGCTCCTACCCGATGCCGATGGCTCAGCAGAGAACCACAAGGACACTTTGAAGAAAATCTCACAGTACATGAAGAAGAGAGTAATAATCCCTGGCAACACACTGCCTGGGACCTTTGATGGGTCTTTGATTTGTCACGGTTTGCGGCTGCTACCAGACTTAAACAAGGTCGAGGTTTGGGATTCTTCCGATCCTGGTTGTGTCATTGCTTCGTTGCACGGCCAGACTCGGATTAGGGCGCTTCAGCTTCTGACAAACTTTGTGACATGGGCATACGTGGTGAACGACACGCAAGTGACTACTTTGGTGGACTGGTTGAAAAAGACCAAGCGTCTTCAAACCCTAGCGTTGAACTTTCTGATGTCTCCTTCGCAGCTAGAGGTTTTCAGTCATGGCCTCTCCCTCATGAATAACTCCTTAACACATGTGCAGTTGCAGCTAGGCAACTGGACGGGCAACATTGGGGGAGGTCGCCTGTTTTCGGCCCTAGTGAATACTCACACCAACTTGACATCGCTAAGGGTCTTGCTTGCAAATACCAGTGGACAGTCATTTTCGCTGCTAACTGATTTATTAGGAAGCCACACACACCTTCAGTGGCTAGATCTGACATTCCCCGGGGATGGACTAAAGCGAAATGTATGCCAGAGGCTGAGTGAAGGCTTGGGCAAGAGTACATCTCTGACTGGACTCAAAATCGAATTGAAGCCTCCTAGTCCAACCAGAGAGGGTAGACAAGTCTGCATCCAAATCTTGAGTCGTGCACTGGCACAGAACCGAAACCTGACGCGAATAGACTTGCTATTTTGGGAAATAAATGACAAAGACGCCATGACGATACTAGCAGCTCTAGTAGCAGTAAACTACACATGTCATCAGCTGAAACGGATTCACTTATCTTACAACAATTTGACTGAGGACGGAGCTGAACGAATGCGACGAGTTGTTCTTCAGGGAAAGCTGGACTTGGAGGTAGCTGTGGATAACATTAAGCTGATTGGTGGACCAATAGTGATTGCGCCCACCTTTCCTGAATTTGCCAAATCGGACAGGTCAGACCCCCCCCCCCCCCATTTAGCCTGAACTTTGTTTATCTGTACCATCATGTATGCATCGAAGTTTCTGTGATAGGGCAGTGATTGACAACGGAGAGAAAGGTTAGTACTTGCCCTTCCACGCCGTGATTTTCACGCAGAGAACACCGGTCACTTTGCAGTCACAGACCCTAATGAGACCCAGAGCTGTGCTATGCAAATTGTGAACAGCAATTTAGCGTATAAAATTACCTGTCACCCTGGCATCTCGGCCAGACACGAGAACCAGGCTTAGAATGAGCGCTGTAGCGTAACGCAACTATTCCCAATTTTTCTAGTTTCTTCTATGACTAGTAATTCGTAGAATTCGTGTTTTGACATGCTGAAAGTGTGGAGCAGGAGGAGGACGAAGAAGACACACAAGATTCATCGACCAAGGAAGAAGCAAAAGGAAGGTTAGCTCCTCTTACATCGTGAAAAATAGCCTAAAGGTGGTGTGGTACTCATTTGAATTTATTATATATTTGTATCACCTTGTGTGTACCGCGCTTTCTCTCTATCTTCTCTGATGTTCATGTAGAGATAATTTTTGTAAACTCTCATCATTACAGAGTTTAGAATCAGGGAGTGTACGTATGGGAAAGCTGCCCAGCTCACGCCAGGTTACTATGTCAGATTATTGCTTCCTGCTTAGGTGTCCATGATTGTACTCGTTGTGTGAGGTGTATAGCTAGGCGATAAAAGTCCATGCCAGAGAGCTCACAGCTGTTAGAAAGGCTTGGCAACGTTTTGTTCGGATGAATACCTTATATAGTTTAGGTATTTCGTGAGAGTTAAGGATGATTGCCATTGTGCCTCGCAAGGTTATTCACAGATGTCTAGAATGCTTTACCTGGAGAATGAGAAAGATCCAAGCTCGTCATTCCAGCAAACCTGCGATGTTTGGATGCAACCACGGAGATGGAATGATGTCATACTTGGTGTTACTTGATGAAAAAATAGATTATTTTGTGTTTGAATCAGACATTATCTGCTGAGCAAAGTGTATTGTGCCCCCCACACTTTCTTTCACTTTGACCCTGAAAGGCTAAATATCAAAATATTTGCTGGTAAGTGTATGACAGGGTAGACAAGGTACTGTCAGCTAAACAGTGAGCGTGAAACACAATAGTATAGTGGTGTAGAAAATTCGTGAGTGGCAGAGGGCCCATTCTTTCATTGTAAGGCGTGCAAATTTACACAAATAAATCCCCATTGCACGAGCAATCTAGATTGTGCTGTGCAGTGGGAGTTGTACGAGGAGACGGAGGCGAGATATAACTCTGCCGGTATTGCCAGCTCGTGCGACTAGCGCGACCCCATGCTCGGAGCATTTTTGAAGATAAACAAATTGAAATACCATGTCACATCTATATAACCCCAACTCCCGCTCTCCAAGCCCGCCTTTGCCCGTGCGAGGGAAACCGTGGCTGCCAATGACTTGGGATGGTGGGTGGGAATACATAGTTATATCTCGCCTCCGTCTCCTCGTACAACTCCCACTGGACAGCACAAGCAAGATTGCTCGTGCAATGGGGATTTGTACTTCGGAGACTCCGGTTCGATATAACTATATATTGTTAAAAATGTACATGCACGGAGGCGAGATATACAATCACCATCATTATCATGTTGTGCCCAAGGCCACCAGACCAACCCAGTTGAAGTGCAAGTATAGAACAACCATGGACTCTCTGAAGAAGAAACAAGCACCTCAGGGTCAGAGAATGCATCCTGTACATTGCGGACGCCATCATCATAATCGTACTGTCCTCATAGTAGCATCAGAACAATCACCACACAAGGTCAACCGCTACTGAGAGCATCCACAAGCCAGGACGACCGAACGTGCATTACAGCCTACAGGGAGTACTGCCTCCCGCACTGAGCGGTGATAGAAGCGCCTGAAAGAAGACTCTTGGCTCCAATCAGCCATAGCTAGAAGCTCCTCTATAGACACGCCTTGCGATGCCACTGCAGAAGAGGCAGCGCTCCTAGTTGAATGCGCGTGGTAAGCCGTGGTGTCCACTCTTGCTGCTGCCATAACTGTCACCAACAAATGGGCTATCGTATAGGTTGTGACTCCCTGGTGGGGGGCTTGCGCAATGCCAGAAAAAGGTGTGTGACCATGACTGTGGGTCGCTCCTTAGAACACTCCACATCCTCCGTCTAGCACTCCACCGGGCACACCTGATGATCTGCAAAGCGCGGCAGACGGATCATACGTGCCGCATCCCCTAGGTGCCGTGTCTTGGACAGGCCAACCAGGCCACATTCCACCGTCTCCTCTGTGAAGTTTATGAACCGCACATCCAAAGGACAAAGGTCAGTGTAGTGTATAGCAGATGCAAGGGCAACCAGCATGACCGTCTTCAGAGAAAGATTCCGGAAGGATAGCGGCAGAGGGAGACTGCACAGATGGTTCAAAACAAGTCGAACATCCCATGTTGAGCAGTAGCGAGGTAGGGGAGGCCGGGCAGCATAGGCACCGTTCACCAAACGAGATACAAGTGGGTGCTTTCCCACAACTACCCCTCCTATTGGGGGAAGAGTCATCAATAGGGCGGATTGGTACACTCCCAGCGCGCGAAACTGCTTGCCTGTGGTATGGCTCGCTGCCTAGAACGGCAAAACATCTGCTATAGGTGGAGCATAGGAATGTCGACCCCGTTGACAGCACCAACGATCCCATTGCCGCCATGCAGATGTGTATGCCTTCTCGGTGCCCTGTCGCCACGACTGTAGGATGAGTTGAGTAGCCTCCGACGAAACTCCCTCGGTTGTGAGTCTATGCTGGACAACGTCCAAACGACTAAAAGAAGTCAACCCTGGCTCACCAGTGGATGGCTCTCGTCCGCTGGTGCCAGCAGGAGGCTCTGCCACTGCGGTAGCTGGAGTGGTGGTGCTACTGCTGCATCCAGGAAGAGTGGAAACCAGGGTTGGCCTCGCCACAGTGGAGTGATCAGGACTAGGCGAGGCACTCGCTGACTCTGCAACTTCCTCACACATTGGCCGATTAGTGTAAGGGAGGGAAAGCGCAGCCACTCACAGCCGCCCAATCCATAGTGAAGGCATCGGTGACCTCTGCCCCTGGATCGGGAAACCAGCTGGCGTACCGGGGCATTTTATGGTTGGTCTGAGAGGCGAACAAGTCGAAGTCGAGTGGAGGCTGCAGTCTGCTCTGCAAACGAGTAAACACAGACCGATGAAGCTGCCAGTCGCTGCTGTCTGAATGGTACCGGGAAGCAAAGTCGGCGATGCTGTTCTCCACTCCAGGAACGTACTCTGCGGTGAGAGTGAGTTTCCTCTCCAGCCAAAGGTCCGCTGCAACCTGGCACAGGTGTACACTCTTGGTACCTCCCATCTGCAATATGTACGCCACTGTAGCCCTGTTGTCCGACTGCAACGATACGTGTCTACAGCGCAGGTGTCGAGCAAAGGACTGGATGCCCAAGCGCGCTGCTTCGAGTTCGAGTTCGTTGATGTGCAGCTGGCGCTCCTTTGCCGTCCAGCGACCACCTGTTGTCACCCCTGCACAGTGTACGCCCCAGCCCGAATGATTGACCTGGGACGCATTGCTCTGCATGATCAAGTCGGGTGTCGCACTCCGGATTGCCCGGCCATTGTTGCTGGCCAGGGAAGAGCACCACCACTCCAACTCCCTTCTGACTTCTGGTGGAAGCTGGACCACAGTCTCGTATGAGATGCCCGTCACTTGCAGCTGCTGGTTTTGGAAGTGCTGGAGCGCACGAAAGTGCAGCGATGCCGGTAACACAGCTTGCACGGTTGCCCCCAACTGGCCCAACACTGACGCCAACTCGCGAAGGGAGACTTTGCTGACACCCAAGCAGCCCTGAACTGCTTCGACAACTTTGCTTATCTTCGCCACGGAGAGAGCAAAGGTCATCTGAAAGGAGTCCACCAAAAAACCCAGGAACTCGAGCTGCTGGGAAGGAACCAAGATTGACTTGTCGTAATTTATCACTAAACCTAGCTCTTCCAGCAAATGGAGTAGCTCTTGCAGATGTGTGCGCAGCAGACGGGCTGAATTTGCCATCAGCAGCATGTTGTCCAGGTAGACAATGATCCCAATCCCTCGTGACCAGAGTACGGTCACAAGAGGTTTGCACACCTTTATGAAGGTACGGGGTGCTGAAGCGAGGCCAAAGGCCAAGCATTGAAACTGGAAAAGCCTGCCCTGCCATCGGAACTGCGTGTACCGTCGGTGCTCCACTGCAAGAGGAATGTGAAAGTATGCGTCCTGTAAGTCTACTTTCACCAGAAAATCGCCTGGCTGTAGAAGGCCCCGGACAGCCCCGAGGCCTTCCATTTTGAAGTGTTCGTAGCAAAGAA
The DNA here is from genome assembly GCA_028571005.1 of Clathrina lutea. Lineage (NCBI taxonomy): Eukaryota > Metazoa > Porifera > Calcarea > Clathrinida > Clathrinidae > Clathrina > Clathrina lutea. Next base: position 2,480 of record JAOWAR010232488.1, on the reverse strand, counting down.
AGCTGTTCAGGTGGCGAAGGTCAAATATTGGGCGCACCCGATTCGAGTCCCGGTTGGGCACCGCGAAGAAAGGTGGCACAAGGTAAGCCTTGTCTTCTGAAATCTCCTCCACTGCACCCCTGGCCAGTATCTCTTCCACCTCCGCAGTCAGAGCCTTTCGCACTTCGGCGACATCGTCTTCTGGCGCTGGCCTGACCAGGCTGCTGGTAGTCCTTGCCGAAATTCTAGACGGTAACCGGACACTGCTTTCCCCACCCAAGGGTCCGTGGTTTAGCGACACCACTCGCTGCGAAAGCACGCAAGCCGCCCTCCGACTTCCAGGCGGCGGCACGTCAACCGACTCACTGCTGGGGCCGGCCGCGATTCAGTGTTGTCGCCTGCCTGTCCGCTGATGGCGATGCCCAAAGCGGCTTTTTTGCCCCCGGTGTCTGTCCATGGGAGGGCGATGGAACCCATATGGCTGAGCTGAAGCGTTCGGGTTGCCGCCGTACGGAGCAGACCCGCACTGGCCCCTACACGACGTCCATTCAATCCGGCATTGCGGCCAGTCTGTAGACGCCTCACTTCTGAAGATCCCGTAGAAACTCAAGCGAGAGGCTTGCGCACCTCCGCCACAGCTCAGCTTGGCGTGCTCCTTCAATACCTCCACAAGGCCATCACCAAAAAGGTTGCCACACGGCACTGGAAGATCCGTAGCGCAACTAGCCAGCGCTGCGTTAAACTGACGCAACAGGCGCTCCCTCCGTTCAGTCCAGACGCTTGCAGCCATTGAGCATGTCAGCATGACACATCGCTGCAAAGCGGGAAGGAGGGCATCTGCCAGAACGGAACTATCATTGAGGCTCTCATCTTCCTTTCGCGCATCACGCAGAGCCTGCCACAACCCACACAGCGGGTTCAAGATGTCGAGAATACCGTCATGAAGACGGAGGAGTGTGGCGGAATTCCGCTTCAAGTTCTTCTCAGAGGTTTTCAACATGGTTGGAAGGTAGGCATCCAAGAAAGGGGTGTCAAAAACTGGCCCAGATGGCCGAAGGCAATCCTTCTAAACACCCTCTCTCTCCTCTTTGGACAAAATACGCCTCACATGCTTGGCAACGTACTCCGGGATCGTGTCGTCAACTTTTGGCCGATTTTGGCTTATCTCTACTGTAGGATTAAAATCCTCTGGCTCCACACGCGCCCGCTTGCGGGGCGGCTCACGTCGTCATCAACGACCTCGAGCCTTTGGTCAGAATTGGACGGACCTTGGCCGTCAGACTCCCCGAGAGAGTGAATAGACTGCCCCTCCGGGCAAGGTTCTGCCTCATCACGGGCTGTGGCCATTCTGGAGGCTGCTTCAGCCTGGCCACCAAGAGCGCCATCCGTAATGGTCAGGACACGGCAGGCACAGAGCATCTCAATCATCCACTTTGCACCGATGGACACTCTGAAGCAACAAGCGCTACAACGCAGCTGGATAGACCGTTTGCGCCCAAATGCAATGATTGATTAGACATTTTCCCACTGCAGGACTCGACTTTGGGATTTTGTTTTCTGTGACAACCTTCCGCTTTACAGTTGCACCTGGACCATTTCGGACGTGATTGCTAATTCACCCTCACCCCCCTGAAACATTCCATTCCTTCCTTTCTCTCTTAATCGTTTGGCTTGTTTCAGACAAGATTTTACTATGATTTTGTTGGCATCCCCCCCAGACTTGTATGATTTCTGTTAGACTGTCCGGCGAAAACAGGGCCATTCGGAATGATTTGGGGACAGTCAGTGTAAAGGCATATACTGGCTCGATACACCCAGTACAAGGCTCACTTCTCTGGAATTTTAGAAATTTCACAATCCAAAATATACATTTCCACGCATTTTCAGTCTTCTTGAAGCTTCGACATTTCGACTTTGTTCCTTCCCCTGAAGATCATTTAAGACCAGTCCAAGGGTCTGAGACCACAAGACAAGAAAGACATCCAGTAAATATACTATACACACCCAGCCACACCACCAAGAGAACGAGAGCAACACTTCCATCTCTTAATACCACAATCAAGCGTGGCATGACCTGGTAACAGTGCTATCCTGAATTCCCCAAATTCAGCTTCCACATGGAGCAACTTATGGAATCAGTCACAGCTGCAATGGTAATGGCACCCATTTGTGTACCTTACGGTGCGGCCTGCTTCTCTGGGGCGCGAGAGATGGAGAAAGCCTCAGAAGATCAAGCAGATCTGCCAGTGGGGCACGATAAGTTCATTGACTTCTTCTTTGCGATCCGAATCTAGAACTTCAGCAATGCGTCCAAAATTACCAGAAGGAGTTTCTATTCAAGTCCTTTCTCAACACAAGAAGCCTTAACTTAAACGAAAAAAGAACTGAAAAAGAGGGGGGGGGGGGGGGGGGAGGGAAAAAAAGTAATCTCTTTCGGTGTGGAAAGGGGTTTTTGGAGGAAAACAGAGTTAAACCCACACTTGGGTGGTTGGGGGTTAAAA
>JAOWAR010232377.1:0-14164 GCA_028571005.1 Clathrina lutea | reverse complement strand
TGTTTTTTTGCCATTTCCCCCCGCCCCCCCCCCCCCCCACCCTCGTTTCCTCTCACTTACTCTTCACAAGTTTGTAAAGTCTGAAGCACTGCAAAGTTCAACAACTTGAAACGAAGCATATACCACTCCTTTTAATGCTGTGTTCCCTTCCACCTTAGCAAGCAACACATCACACACGATAACAACCCCACCGTGCATGAATTATGCAGCCCTGGCTGCGATGAACAATGGCAGAGTATTTGCATTCAGACAGGAAATAAGGAAAGAAAGCTTTTCTCGACTCAAGCAGTGAGAAAATAGATGCCAGAATAAGTGACAAGGTGTTTCCCATCAACTGTTGCAAATTTTCGTTACATTTATGAGATCACCGTTGGAGCAAAAAAAAAAAAAAAAAGAAACCTCTTTTTGTCCGACCGAAACACAAGGGAAAAGGGAGGTGCAAAGTTCTGAATAGCATTTAACAGAAGACCGTGCCATTGAGCAAATGGAATGACCATAAATGAACCACTGGCGCCACCGTCACCATTTATGCCAGACCTTCTAACTGGCTTTTTGAGAAATCACTCAGGCTCGCATCGCCTAGTGCTATAGTGGATTATCTAAGCCCTGAATCTAAGCTATATTCAATCCCTTGCATGGCCCTGCCCATGACTAAGCATGAGAAGTCACAGAAAAAAAAAAACTCTCAAGCTCACCAGGTTTCCGCATCATTGTCACCCTTCCCGTAGCAGCTGCATGCTGGTTGACAAAAACTGCTACATCAAAATGAATGCATGGGTAGACAATACCCATTTATTCACATGCACCAGACTCTCAACCTTGGCTATTCTCAAATCCATCCATCAGAAATATTATGAATGATTTCCAGTAAATGCCCCCTACTCCCTCCCCCGTATCCTCTTTTTCCTCAAAAGATCTCTTCTCTCCTCTATCTTTCCCTCACATGCTCTCTCTCTCTCTCTCTCATCTTTCCAACTCTCTCTCTCTCTCTCTCTCTCTCTCTCCTCACCAGCATTGGGTCGTAAATGATTGTCTCTCCATCTTGAGACATGTCTAAAATAGAGAGTCCAGTTCCATTCAGCTCGCACGCTTTCAGAACCTCCACCACCTTTGCGTGCCCATCCCGAGCCGCCACCTCAGCAGGTGTAAGACCTTTGCGGTTACACAAGGCAATGTTTGCACCGGCCGCTAAAAGTTGAAGTGTGAAGTCATACCTTCCCCATTCTGCGGCAATATGCAGCGGGCTTAGCCCATCATCCTGCCAAAACAATTAAAAAAAATACAATTCTGAGCATACAAGAGAGAGAGGGAAAGAAGAAAGAAACAAGGAAAGTACGAAGACAAAGAACTCTGACTTCAAAATACAAACAAATAAAGAAACCTAATTGACCTGGGGTGATTTCTTGGGCAGGAAATCTACTCTGTTGTACTTGCCTGTCCTTTCTGTATACTGATTCATTTAATCATTACTGCACACATGCACACGCTTTACCTTCTGAACTTCTCTTCCCCTCAGATATAAATGGTGGAAGTAATAATATAAGACACCTTTAGCAAATAGTGTTTTCTTTACGATATTTTATCATGGTTTCATTACTGGATGGTGAAATAGTGTGAAATGCATATAGTTTTTGTTACAATACAGCGCCAATTTATCGTGGAACGATACAACACAATCAGACGACGAAAATGTCATACTTTTAGCAAATAGTGTTGTGCGTTATTTTATCATAATACACTTTTTGCTAAAGGTGCCTAATGAGACTAAAATGCAGTTTATATAGACATCCAAACATGCATTTATATATTTAGGGGCTGTCCGTAATTGTTGAATTTTTTTGTCCTTATTTGCGACGCGAAGGGTGGGTTGGAGGTAAATACAGATTGAAAAAAAAAGTTTAGTTTCGATGTTGTTTAATACATGGGCTTCCCTGCCACCTGCATTCAGCTTGCGTTTGCATCATCGACGCGCATGACCATGATGACAACGTGGCGAGAAGTTTAACATGTTTAAAACTTCCAGTCCGATCCGAGCCGTACATCTGACATGTCGATCGACAACTCAACCGACATGCATGTGTCTACACGTTTAACTTACTGTCGTACATGTATACATGTAGACGCTGGGGTGCATTGCATCGGTTGGACCTCATCATCAAACTTTTTGGTACGAGGCCCTGGTGGGGGTCAGGTCAACATGGTCAATCCTTCACGATAACGAATACGGATTAAAGGGAAAGTTCGATAATAAAGGGACGCCCCCTTGTTTATTTATGCCAATAGATTGCGCTTTAGCTGGGGCAGCGTGGTCTTCGTGATTCCCAAGACCGTGCATGCTTACCAATGTCCGAGCGTTGCAGTCTGCTCCTGCATCAAGCAGCGCCTCGGCACACAGAGTGACGTTTTCACTTGGCTCGGCACCAGCCAACAGGTGAAGGGCTGTAATGCCATCGCTGTCGGCCCAATTAGCCGACGCTCCACCCGCCAGCAGCCTACGAACAGCACTACAACATATAACAGGTAGGAGACAAAGGACACATGTGGTGATCAGTCGACAAGAGACTTCGCCCAAGCCCGAGCAACTTCAAACTAAGCATATTTTTCAAGAACTGCTATCATCGGTGGCAAGACGGTAGACGTAGATGCCTTCATGATAAGTGCGCAGTAGGCAGCAAATGCCATGGCTACCCGTCCAGCGAACTTAGGATCATGCATGATGTTGAGGTTACGTTGAGTCCACGCGTATCTGTACTTCTCGCTCCTATCGTGATCGACCGGAAAGAAATATAGTCGTGGAACCCGCGCCGTTGCAAGGGTTCCGGAAGGAGTGGGTAAAAAATAGCTTACAAGGCGCCCTAGCTGTACACAGGCACCAACATTGTCATGCTAAATGCCTGTATGAATTCTTCTAGCTTCTTACGTGAGAATTGAATTGTAAGGCGCAAGTCAAACCGGAGCGAGGAATGCTATCATGGCACGCACGCACAGTCGACCACTGTTCTCCGCCCGGTTGTATCCGTCCCTCCTGTACATGCCTTTCCAAATCACAGATGCACAAACCGGAACAAAAAAACCCCACAGAGCTACTACTATACCTCAGATCAGGTATTCGGACTGCCTTTGACAGACGCACTCCTCTCACATCCCGTTCCTGTCCGGTGGTCGCCATTCGAGCCACCAAGACCCAAACCTGCACTGAAGCAACTTTAACTGGCGATCAAACAGCGGGCCTTGGCGCGGCTAGCCGGTGCGGAACTGCAAGGAAGAATAGCATACAAAGAAACGACAATGAGCTCGATCGCGATTATGAGCCAGTCATGATGAAGCTACACTTGGACAGGAGAGCTAAGTCGAGCTCTGCCATGCCAGGTAAATGTTACTAATTACTCTCGATCTACGGCTCCACAGCTACAGCGCTGCTCAGCTGGTCTTGAAAATTTGAAAGTGCCGCGAAAAACTTAGCAGATTCTGAGTAGATCGATCAAACGCATCGATCGATCAAGTCCGCAACTTTGTTGGCTCTGGCCGGCCCAGACCAAGGCCTGTGTGTGGCATGCACAGCACATGCACATCACAGAATCACGCACGAGCACATACGCATTATCACAGCTCAGCAAGGGCGCTATGAGCTCGAGCTTCGCAAACTGACATGGAAAGAATTGGCACGGACAATGTTACAGCAGGACCGTGGCAATTTATCGGTATACACAGTTTTCCTTGTAATTTCTTTGACAATTCAGACTAGAATAACGTTTGTGAAGCCCGTTTGCCCTGAGGTCATGACGGGCACAAAATACTGTGGCCAAGCTAGAAGGAAAAACAAGACGCAGTGCTGCAGCCTGGAACCAAACAAATGGAAGGCATTATTTGAAAAACCCACCAAACTTGGCAGACATACAACAGGAGAGAGAGAGAGAGAGAGAGAGAGAGAGAGAGAGAGAGAGCATTTCAATTCACTAACCAAAAGCAGTCAATGTCGACAGCACAGTTTCCCCCTTTCTTTCTACAACAAAGCTCAGGATAAAGCAGAAATCAAAAGGAGCTAAGTACAGACACAATTTTCCCCAGAAAAAAAAATCACTGATAAGGCTTAAAATTCATGGATATGACAACTTTCATATTTGATGATGGAAGGCTGATCAAGCATTCAAAGAGCCATTTACAGACTATGTACATTTGAGAAATAAACCCTATGATGGTTGCTGGGCGAGTGATAGATGTGAGGATTAGGCATGCAGCAGATCATTACATGTGAAAATTTATGCCTCGCACATTTCAAGCCGACCCAGCTGGTGCTGGAGGGGGAGGCATAAGCTGTTTGTCTGACGGATTTGCTGACTGACATTTCTGGATGACCGGCTGTCCATGAGCCTGCTGGGACGGTGGCCCGGACCGGCTTTGTGCCGCCGGTGAGTGAGGCGGCCGATACCGCCGCTTGTCGATGTAGTCGATGAGGAAGTCTCTCGTCACAGGCACCTTGATACTGTTGCAGACACTCTCCGCTGTTGTGTAGCTGTTTGGCTTGGCCTTGTCCTCGCGCACGCGCATGTACACCCACTGACCATTCTCCCACTTGCACTCGATGATACGGTTGTGTAGCTGCTTGAGTTCCTTGGTCACACGAATGGAGCTGAACGGCGTACCAAGGTCCGTCACCATCAGATCGCCAACAGTGCGGGGTAGCTCACCTTCGCGATTTTCCCGTCGAATACGCAGCAGGAAGTCCACGCTGTTCAGCTCTGGAGGCTTCCATTTCAGCAGATCAGGATTCGTGGCAGGCTTATAGGGCTCCTGTGCTGGCGAGAAGATCAGCCCGTCGTTTGGATGCAGGAGCATAGGAATAATCTGGTCCAAAACACGATCCTTCGTTCTCTCCACATCCCAGAATGGCTTGTTTCGGATGCGAAAAGGCTCTCTCGCCTTGTCCAGCTTGCGGCGGTGCTCTGCTTCCAAGCGCGGCTGGATGATGTACTCTTCAATCTTGCGATATCGATCCACGTGACACAGCTGGCGGCCAATGTCCTGGTCCTCCAGGGCTATCATGTCATAGATGTAGTAGCGCGGCACTTTAATTCCCTTTTCATCATCGATCACCAGTTCACCGTCAACCAAGGTGTTCGTGAGGTGCTGATCACTGCCTGGGGGACTGCCGCGCCGAGGGAACACAAACTGGGGGGCGTGGAACATCAGCATCTTTCGATCAATAAAGTACACCTGGCCGGCGGAGAGTACCATCATTAGATATCGGGTGCCGTCCGCTTTCCAGCTGACTCTATACGGCTTCGCACTCAAAAAGCCGATGGTGTTCATGTCCATCGAGACAGGCTGTGCTCCGGGAAAGTGCCGGCTGTTCGGCATGCCGCACAGTTCGCAGCACCGCTGCTTGAGATAGTCCACGTTCTCTGCCACCGAGTAGACATTCTCCACACCCTCCATCGGAAAAGCAGGGCCCGCACCCTCGTTCTTCCTCTTCCTGCTTTGGTGGAAGCTTGGCGCACCCTCCCCTCCTTCTCCTCCAACTGCTGCTGCCTCGTCCGCATCTTCTCCGTTATCATCCTCATGGAACCAATCTGGCAGTGGAGGTGTTGGACACATTTCGACTTCGCCATCGAACCTCTGGCATAAGTCACCCAGGTAATGCTCCTTCAGGATTCCAGGGGGGCGAGCCTTGGCAAACTGCTTGATGGCAGCCTCCACCTGACATCCCTCCTGCTCAACGAGATAGGCAGCTATCATGAAGCCAGTTCGATTGAATCCGTGCGTGCAATGCACGCCGATAATGGTCTCCGGGTGCTGGTTCCAGAAGTGCTTGCATACACTGATAAACAGCTCCACCTGCTCTGGAGTCGGCGTGGCCTGGTGGCCCGCGCAGGCCAGTTTCCGATAAAGCACGCCCTCCTTCTCCAGCTCTTCGCGGCTGTAGAAGCGACTGCTCTTCGTCAAATCGATTACCATACCCAGCTTGAGGTTCCTGCTCTTCATGTACCCCATCAACAGGCTAAACTGCCAACGATCTCCCAAATCCACCAGGTCATCGTATCGCCCATCCAAGGGCGTCTTGAAAGGCAGAAACTTTCCTGGTAGATAAGAAGTGGAGTTTTTGTTATAATCCGGCCGGAAAAGTCACACAGGCACGATGACATACGACAACCTTTTAAATTTAAACACCATCTGAGGCACACGCACACACACACACACACACACACACACACACACACACACACACACACACACACACACACACACACACACACACACCAAAAAACAAAACTGAACTGCACTAACCTGCAACGACATCCCCTTTGCGAGGGCATTTCAGCCAACGAGGCGGTAACTGCATCTCTGAACCGTTGATCAGACTCTATCCACGAACTCGCCTTTGAAGGAAAACCATCCCTTCCCCGAGCTTTGCACAGCGCTGTTAGTCTGATCAATCGAGTTATGCAAGTATTTCATGCATTACGATCTAAGGTTCTTGCTTGCATGCTGGCAGGACGAGACGGATCTGGCGCCATTTCATTGACGCGGCTGCCGAGCGAGACAATGAGAGCGATTGCTCGTTCGAGCTGCGCAGGAGCCGTATATCATGTATTGTTATACATATGTATTATACGTACAATGTAGATCCACGGTCAGGAGCACCTAACCGGGAGGTGTTTTCCCTAGGTGTTTTCAAGGGCCATAGGAAACTCGAGGTGTTTTCTTGATCTTGAGTACCCCCCAAAAGTAAATGAGTGAGGAAAACTGAAGAGGTGTTTTGCTGAAGTGACTGGCGATTGAGTAAAAAAAAAAGAAAGAAAAAAAGGTCACGAGAGAGCAGAGCAGGGAGGAAAAATATGTGTTTTCCTAAAGTGAGTGGCAATTGATTAAAAAAAAAAGGCCATCAGGAAGCAGAGCAGTGAAAAAAAAAGTCACCGAAGAGACGATCAGTTAGGAAAAGGAGGTGTTTTCCCAAGTTTGTTGCCAGTTAGGAAAAGAAAAAACTTTTTTGTATGTTGTATCCCCGTGAAGTGCTTTTGAATACTGGCTGGTGAAGGTAGGTTTCCGGTAAACGGATGTGCTGAACGAGCAACTGGTACCATCCACAGCGGTATTCTTACTCACTAGCACATCCAAGAAAGACAGAGACCTATTTTCCTCATGTTCACAGGTGACTTGTAGACATGGATGAAGGCTGCAAAGAGCAAGCAACAGGCCATCAGATGCGTTACGATCCATGTGAAGGGAAAACGTGTCATCCACGTACCGCCTGTACATCAGCAAATCATTTCTTTGCTCATTGAATGTCCAGTCTCTGCTCATGAAACCCTACAAATATGTTGGCCAGCACTGGTCCCAGTGGTGAACCCATTGCAACTCCATCTACTTGTTGGAACATGATGTTACCAAAGCTGAATTCCACGCCTGAAGTGACCTTAAGCAACAGTTTCTTAAATGAAGCTTCTGACATGGCAGGAGGTGGTCTGTCCGAGTGGTAAAGTTCTTACACACAGATATCCATTATCTCCTCCAAGGGGACGTTTGTGAAAAAGCTCTTGATGCAGCCCTCACTGTAGTACATTCTGTCTCTCTCACTCTCTCTCTCTCTCTCTCTCTGTCTCTCTCTCTGTCTCTCTGTCTGTCTGTCTGTCTGTCTGTCTGTCTGTCTCTCTCTCTCTCTCTCTCTCTCTCCCTCCCTCCCTCCCTCTCTCTCTCTCTATCCCCTATCCTCTCCTTCCCTCTCTCTCTCACTATATGCTATACATGTTTTAAATATTTGCTCTCATCGTTCAATGCAGTGCGCTGAAACTTCCGGCTTAGTTATTATTTCAATTTTTCCAGCTATCTTTTTCATGGTTGTTTTATTCTTTTTTTTTTTTTTTTTAATGTCCTGTAGCCACTTGATACAAATGCATGCGATATTCAGTGATAGTAGTGCAAAGCATTGACATCCTTTACCTCCATCTGTTCTTCAACTCTTTCCTTTCTTTATCAATGATGAATCTCGTGGTAATACCAGAGAAACGCTTGATACCACAAATCAAATTGTGAGGCTGGTGAACTTGGAGTTTGTCAGGATAGATATGACCTTGCCAGTCAAGATCAAAAGCAGGTGTCAGACTGAGAAGCTTCAAGTTGATGTCAACAAAGTCGAGAACAACCATGAGCAACACGTTGAAACTGCTTCGAACTCAGGACGCAAAGGTGCTGAATGCTTTCCGAGTGCCACGTGCGACAGTCAGCGCCTGGCCCATCCCCTGAAAATTGACCAGCATAGTCTGAACTGCTGTAACAGCCTGACTAAAGCCAATAGAATTAAAAATAGGACAATTAACAGACCTGTTTCTTTATATTTTGGTCTAACAGGTATGACTGGATCAACGATGGTACAAACCAGTCCTACACTGAACATCATTTTGGTATGGTGTATCACACCTACCATGCTGGCCGAAGTCCCGTCTACGATCCAAAGCCTGCCTACAAGGCAGCTCAAACACTCACCACTCTTCTCAACCAGACTGCCTACACTGGTGAGTTGGACACCGGTGACAAAGAACTGTTTGCGAAAGTTTTCACCAACACGAAGACAGCTGAAGAAGTGATTGTTATCTGGTGCAACAACACCGAAAAACTGCCATGCCCAGTGCGAGTTAAAGTGGACTCGAAAAAAGTCTGCTACAACCAGACAGACTATGTTGGAGAATCTCTTCCGAGCTTCTGTTCCGACAACAGTGGGAACATGTTTGTGGCAGCTGACAATGCACCTCTTTACCTGAGGGCGACTTCACACACGAGGGAAAGACGTAGGGAAAAGAACATCTCAAGGAAACATGCCAGTTTTCATCATGAAGATAAACTGGTCTCGTACCAATTCAAGCGATGATGAAAGTCAATACATTTTGAATCTGGATGTTGTCATTTTTTTTTTCCATTTTTCGAAACGATAAGAACTAACACAAGGGGAACATGTGCTTAGAAAAAACCTTTGCTGTGTGTACGTACAGCATTATGCTGATTATCACTGTCTTCTTGCGACAAAGTTGAATATTTTTCCGCCTGATCTTGACAGACTTTGAAAATGAAAGTTGGCAGCTTCAAGTATGTCCTGTAATTGTTAGCAATCAACCACATGCAGTGACTTGGTGGTTTGGCTTAGTCAAAATGGAGGTACTAAAGATTAGTGGAGTTTGAGCATGCGCACCGACTTCAAAAGAGAGAACTGCTTGGCTTTGATGTTCTTTGCCATGCATGCTGACTTGTTCAGAAACACGTGCACAAAGACTAGGGGGGGGGGTAGAGAGAGAGAGAGAGAGAGAGAGAGAGAGAGAAAATTTACATGTAGGCCCAACTGGGCTTTATCATAATCCACTTTTGGGTGTACTTGGTTATTAGGTGACAGTAATGTGGTGGAAAGCTATTACACAATCCCTTCCTCTTCGGCCTGGCCTTCGTCTTCTTTCTTAGCATTTGGCAACAAGCAGATTCCAAAGATTTTATTGTCTGGCTCTTCCTTTAATTTTAAATTAGATGCTACATGGCACTCATCTTGGGCTATCACCATGTTAACCAGGAATGTCGAGTACAAGGTGTGGCACGATTCTTCTACAGATAGCTACCTCCGCATTTGTAGGACCCCTTAATCAGAAAATAATGGGACTCATGGAAGCAACATATAATATTATGATGCCATAGAGAGAAACTGAGCATGAAAAGTCACAAGGTAAGTTGCCATGAAATGGCAGAGCACACGTCTAGAAAACCATAAATTCCCTGACCCTTCCATTACAAATGATACTCTTCCTTTCCCCTTTTCAATGTGCTTCTTGTCAAGAAAAAGAGTTGTTTTGTCTATCAATTTGCCAACACTTCATGTTGTTGGTAACACAAACCTAATACTCATGGAATTACGACACACTCTAAGATTACCTCAATGTCGACTGGTCTGAACATTCCAAAGGTGCACGTCCATAGTTAGATACATTCACACTGTACACATCAAAAGAGATTCATGGCAAGATAAGTTGTCATGAAGATATACAGATACAAACAGGCAGAACTTTTCGAAAAGTTCATTCATATGATGTCAACCCCGTCATTTTACAGAGTTCAATTTTTTCGCCGATTAGTGGAGTAGAGCTGGTTACAGCCGAATAGACACTGTCAAGAGAAAAAAGAATAAGAAAAACAAAAAGAGGAAAACGTGTGGATTGTTCATTCCTTTGCCATCGTCAGAGAACAGGACCCATTCGCCGTTGGTCATTCGAAAGCGGCTGGATGTGGTAGCCTTTAAGCTCAAACCTATGCAATATAGCGCTTCCTGCCACACTGTCACAGCAACTCTGCACTCAGCAGCTGGCTCTTGAAAGGCATACCAGGCACCGCCGTAACAGTTCATTCCGAAAGAGCAGCTGTGCAGTGCGGTCAGTCAGCGGGCACGTTGTTCACAACATTGTAACTCACTTCTTCGTGTAGCACTCCTTCAAGTCTACAAGATTCTCTGGCCGAACACGAAGCTTAACTCTGTCCTCTGCCACATGCTCGAACTGCACAACATCATTCCGCAGAACGCCTGCCACAGCTTCCGCGTGCTTGATTAGCTTCCGAATTTCTTCCACATCGTTCACAGCCCGGTGCTTCTGAAATTCCTCGTTTATTTTGTTCCTCGACGCGTTCAGGGACACATCGTCGTTTCTAAACGCAACCTTGCGCGCCTTGTGAACTTGCCTGTAGGCAGACAGAACTTGCTTTCTTAGTGACGACATACCTTCCTCTCCATCAACCTTCAAGCTGCCCTTTCTCGCCCGCTGGCAGGGGTCACAAGGTCCCACAGGGACACTCAACAAGGTTGACAGGAAGTGCCCACAGCACAACGCTATCGATATCGGACTAAGCAAAAGTGTGCCGATCAGTCACTTGCATGCTTGCGGCCCGGGCAGGCACATCGATTGACGGCGGTTGCATGCGTGCGTGCACAATAACCAAGGCAACGGTGACGCTTGCGCGCTTGTATCGACATCGCACAGGGATCTTCCCTGAAAGAAGTCAAGCAGGAATTCGAAGGCTCGAGAGATTCCCAGAAAGAAAGAAGACACTCGTCCAAGTCGAAAGTTTTCAGGTTCTTCCGTTCTCTGCAGTGTGAAGGATCGTGTTGCAGCGGGCTGTGTGTTCGACCGTTGCCCGCTTCGCCCCGCATACAGAGCTTGTGCCCGTTTCGTCAAACAATGGCTTATCAGCTAAGCTGCCAGCTGCAAGACCATCGCAGCGATGTGCGAGCGGTTTGCTGCTTTCCTGGAACGGAAGGCCATCCGTCGGACAGAATTGTGACGGGGTCTCGTGACAAGACGGCTAAATTGTGGCGTCGGAATGACGAAGGTCACTATGAAGTTCAGACGACTTTCATGGGCCATAGCAAGTTCGTGTCGGCTGTGTGCGCTATCTCCGCTGATGAAAGCCATCCGGAAGGTACAGATTGCCACCGTTTTAAATGAAACATTAACCGTCCCTATAATGGGATTAGTCTGCGTTGACGCAGAAGTCGAAAGTTGATTTTACAAGCGTTCGGACCAAGGTGTTCATTCAGATAATTTCAACTTGCGTACACTGGATAGCAATGGCAATGTACTCTGGGTCACTACTCTGGCACCGATGGGCACGGGTGGTTGTATAAAGTTGGCATTAAATTGCAGAGTTGTGGCAGAAATCATGGGCTGTAGCATATGCCAGAGACTTACAGGACTGGCATTTCCAACGTCACTCGTGCACATTGATTTTCAGGAAGCACGCCATTGAAACTCTTTAGTAATAGTACTTGGCACACAGCAGTTGGAATTTAAGGTTCTCGACTCAGGCTGATTTCCTTTATACGTTTCGAGAACAGTTTGCAACCAGTTAGACAGCGTGGAAGACAACGAGCAGAAAGCCAGGCACACATAGACGATTTCTCACCGATTTAATATTTTGCGTACACGTTATCAGCGGAATTGATGTTGTTCATCTTTGATTCTGCCAATAGTCCAAAATTTGCTCTTCACTCTCACTCTCTCTTTGTTTGTGTTCTTTCCCAGGTCTTGTTGTCACGGGCTCGAACGATGGCCAAATTCGTGTGTATGATCCGAATTCATCAGGTGAATGATTTTATTGTAGTCTGCTCACGGAGAAGTCCAATTGCTGTGCCAATCGTTGTTAGCAACCATTCATGTGCATTTGTGTGCCACTGCTCAATAACCTCAATAGTCAATAAATTTGTTGCGCCTGGTGAAGACCCGAGCAACCATGTAGCATGTCAGAAGGAAAATTATAAAAAAAAAAACGAATTACTCCGGCAAGGTAAAAAAGATAAATTTGAAACTGATATTGCGCGGTATGGAGAGACATGTATTGTATACTTTCATCTTCAACGCATTGGAGTAAGTTGCCCTTTAGGACATTATGCTTCATGGATGGGTATGAAACAACTGATGTTACTCTTTCAATTTTTCATTAACTTATCGATCAAGTTTTGATTATTTTTGATTATTCCACTGTTGTAATCACTCATTGGCTGTAGAGCTATAGGTTTAAGGATCAGTACAAAAAAGGGTGTCATTCAAATTTTGATAGTAGTCAGTACCTGTTCAATAAGCATGCAATGTGTAAAGGCCACATAAGCTGAGACAAGCCATCTCAAGAAAGAAATAGGGCAACCAGTACCTGTCATGGCAAAGAGTACCCCATGTCATGGCAACAAATGTCAAGTGTCATGGCAACCAGTACCTTGTGTCATAGCAACCAGTACCTTGTGCCATAGCATCCAGCACCCCATGTCATATTCCATATTGGAGAATGAAGTCACTGCTCTATTGCTGCTGGTGTGTTGCCATGGCAACAAGATTGACAAATTATCCATCATAGTTGTTTTCCTATTCATAGGCGAGTCGTTAATCCTTGACTTCCACCAATTTATACTGTTTATTACATTTAATTTGTCAGTTTAATGTTTTGTGTTGTTCGAATGGTTAAGTTTTGCTTGACTGTTGCGTTTCCTTTCTCCTTAGAGCTGATCCACACCCTGTCTGGACATGCAAATACGGTGTGTGCACTAGTGGCTGGGCGCATGGGAACCATCATGTCTGGCTCCTGGGACTGGTAGGTGACTGGCCCGAGTTACATTTCTTGTCTCTGAGTTTGTTGTTGTTGTTGTTGTTATTGTTGTTGTTGTTGTTGTTGTTGTTTTTGTTTTTGTTTTTGTTGTTGTTGTTGTTGTTGTTGTTGTTGTTGTTGGACTATTTCATTCTGAAATGGCACTATGAAGAAGCATGATTGCTGCTGCTTGCTTGATTCTCCTCGTTTCTCTTCACCAATGGTCATCTTTGTTGGTGTCGCTGTCTTCTCGAACTCCAGTGGGATAGAACTAAGTTGTTAGCTTCGGTTTATAGTACTAGTTCCATTCCTTCCTGTCCCTCAGTATGTAACCTTGTTGTGCAGGGATTGTAAAGGCAAAAGAAAGACGTAAAAAGCAATGTAAGCCATTGCTTTTATCCATAAACATGGACGTGGAGTTTTGGTCAGTAAGAACTATGCTGCCTGCAATGTAACACAGGTCCACTGCACTGAACTGGTCACTTTTTGGTAGCCGTGTGAAGATGTTGGCTTAATTGAGAACGTACCGTAGTTTTCTTTGATTTTTTTAAAAAATTGTTTCGATGGTTGCATCTGTTGTATACAGTAATACCGAATACCTTTGCTGTGTTGTGATTGGTGTTTCTGCGTGTTTGCCTTAGTATGTTATTATTATGTCCCAGTTTATTGGACGCTGTTGGTCTGTTGTGGTACTCGTAAAACCTCTTTTTTTTTTTTTTTACATTGCATGTTTTACCCTTCCAGCAATGCAATCGTTTGGGCTAACTTCAAGAAGGTGCTGTTGCTGGAGGGTCACACGGCTGCTGTGTGGGATGTGGCGATCATGTCCGAGAGAGGAGTGCAGATTACAGGTACAGAAGTGCTGTGCGTGTGTATGTGTGTGCTTGCACATGTGTGTGTGTGTGTGTGTGTTTTGTGTATGTGCGTGTGTCATTATTGCCATCTTTTTCACCCTTTGAAAAATGCTCCCTTTCCCTGCTATCAATGAGGGTGAAATGTAAAAGGTCGTTGACCGTTTTAGGTTTGAACTGTATCATTGTTCATGAGGTAAATGTGAAATATTTTC
>JAOWAR010232266.1:0-14164 GCA_028571005.1 Clathrina lutea | reverse complement strand
ATAGTGCGCATGCGCACGTGATTGGTTGCTAGGGAGTCAGGTCACGTGATCGGTTGCTAGGGAGTCATGGTGACGTGGGAGCCCCATAGCAACGGACCCGTTGCTAGGTGGCGCCGGACCACCCTCGCCACTACTACTTCGAGCGTCAGTCAATGGAGGCCCAATGGAGCGGCTGAAAGACTTTTTTCACTAAAATGCTTAATGTTGCCTGTTTTCGCACACAATGGACAATGTCAGAAAGCGATTTCGGACGCCGACCCTGGATGCATTCGACCAACACTGGGTGCGACTCATGAGCGTAAGCACTACAGCAAAGGAACAAGAGATGGTTTGAGAAAGAGAGCTATTTCATCCTTATCAGGATTCTTTCTCATGCCCGATAGGATTACCAAACGAGCTCGATGCATTGAAGCTCTACATGTTGAGATCCTGAGTCGATTCTCAAATTTGACGGCCTGCATGAAAAGCAGCGAAATGGAATTGAAAGAGGTGTGGGCGAAGGTGGAATCCGAAAAGAAAGATATCATAGAGAATAGAGGATAGTATATTCTGTGTTAGGAATTTTCTGATAGGCCAGATCGGAATGCCGACCATAAACTTGTTGGTATTTGAGTTCATGGGTCCCCAATTTGACCTTCCCTAGCTGTCAGCTCGCGCCCTGCAAAACAGTGTATACCGGGGTAGGTTGTCTTGTAGCGAACGAGCAGATCTACATGTAGATCAGGGAGCGATAGTGGGCATGTTCGTTTTTTCATGAACAGCGTGAACTTCGAAGTCCGTGCAATACGAATGAGTGATTGGATCTCGAAGTTCACGCGGTTCTCGAATAAACGAATGCACCCAGTGGAATGTGGAATGTGGAATTTTGTAGAAAAGAAGAAACACGTAGACAGAGGGTATGGAGAAACCGGGTAACAGATTTCCTGCACAACAACCTGGCCATGTTGGGTAGGGGAACGGAACGCGCCGGATATAGCAGTTTGGTCATGCATGATGTGTCGCGACCTGCGCGCGATATGAGTGCCTGCTCGTAGGCGTGCTCGTGTGTGCGTGTACACGATTGATTGTTTCGCATTTATACAATTATGCAGACGGTTTGAGCAGGTAGGTACTTGCTGAAGTGAGTTCAGCTTTTGTTTTAACATGCATGGGACTCTCAGGTGATGGCTCGCGGCTTCGTCAAGAATGTATTGTACATGTCCGTGTAAAGTGCCCTATCGGCACATGCTGCGTGGTGTTGCAAGTTCACGTGAGACGTTTCAAGAGAGCAGCTGCTTCTCAGGCTCTCTCATCTCATCATTATTCAGTGTTGCACTTGGAACTACAAAATAGCTTGTGTCAAAAGGTTACAAGTCACGGCACGTTGTAAACCGCATGTGCTCAGCATGTGTTCCAGACATTGAAAGGAAGAAAATAACTGCACAAACAGCTGTTTCCTTTCGGAAGCTTATTTGTGCATTCCAGACCTACTTGAGGCGGCAGAACAGATCCTTGTGAGAAGCCATTACAGTTCGTATGTGCTCGGTTGTGTGACTCGAGTCACGTGAAAAGCATTCCCATCAAGAATCGAGTCTTGGCGCATGTACATGTACGTGTCCTCCAACATTTTGGTAAAGAATAATTTTTGAATACTGTTTAGACTGTACGTGCTTGTTAGAATGCCGTGTATTGAAGGGCTTCTCGGCAATGCGCAGACCGAAACGAATCAATGATGACAAGTGCCAACCACGTGAAATGGGAAGTTGGATTGCTTTCGCTTGAAGGAACGTCTGATTTTATTACGTTTTACTAATCCTAATCATCGCCGGGACGATGAAAGCCAAAACCGACCTTCTTCACCTTTCCAGTAGAAACACTCAGCGCCGGGTGTGGTGGGTGAGCAACCAGCTCTCGGCCCGCTGTGCTAAAATAAATGTACCCTGCTGCGCTGGCCGGCTGCCGACAACTTTCAAAGCGGCTGGCGTGGGAAAAAAATTCCAGAAACTTTCGAGTGCCTTTCCGCGCTCGGCTGTTAATCAAGGTCTCCTCCATCTGCCCAAGATATTGACGAGTAGGTTTCTCGTCGATAAGTATCCCTTTCGTTTCTTTCCAGGGCCAGAGAAGCATTATGCCCCCCACCCCCAACCCCCCTACTAAACGTTCGTTTGTAATCTCCCTAGGGTGTTGGATGCAAACACTGGTGCTTCATGGCTATTTCTTCTTCCTGCATTTTAAACTTCAAATGGGACGTTTTAATGACCATTTCAAGGATGATCGTAAGAGACTCAGTCTCATGTAGTTTGCAAGTGTAGTCCGAGGACGAAGGCAACACTCCGGTTCAACTAAAATTTGTGTTTAGGAGCACTTCACTGTCGTGTTTTCCCCAGAAGGTGTTTTGAGGTCCACTCCAGTTAGGAAACTTTGAAGTGTTTTCCTCGATCTCAGTGAAGACATCGATGGCAGAAAAAGAATTTAAAAATATATAAATAAAATTTTAGATGAAGACTGGATCAGGTTATAGAGAAGAGTTTTTCCGCCTTGTAAATTGAATGCTGAGAACCAAAATGAAAGAAAGAAGGAAATTGAAAAAAAAAAGTAAAAAAAGAGAAACGAGGTCACCGAAAAGCATACCAACTTGCAGGAAGAGGTGTTTTCCTGACCGGGCTGCCAGTTAGGAAGAGAATGTTCTTTTATTTATGATGTACCCTGGTGAAGTGCTCTTGTGCCTTCGCCGTGGTAATAGATGTAGGTTGGTACACGCACTGAGCAATGATACCATTGGCGTGGCGTTACCTGGTTACAGTGTTGGCTGTTTTGTTCGTACATAAGCGCTGGGTTCGTACAGATGACCATGCCCTCAGGCACTGGGAAAAATGTCAGACCCTTTCCCTCCTCCAGCAGCTCTAGAGGTAGGTTTCCCTATGGGCAATACCATACGAGACAGCTTTGAGCAGAGGGTGACCAAGATGACAATAAACACTTGAAGGGATTGTTTCTAAGAAAACATAGGACAATATGGGAATTAATCGCTCCTTCTCTGGCTCGAAGAAGAAAACTGCAGTCCTTCCGAAGGGGAAAGGCATTTCGGGACTGCACATGTCACATTCAAGGTGTAACATTCCAAGTGTAACATACCCTTGGAGACTATAACTGTGCCTCTTTGTTTTCTTATGGAGGCAGTTACACGACGAGGCGACATGTCAGACAATTTCGGAGCGCGCGTTGTCTCAAACACTTCAAATTTAACTTGCGCCATAAAACAGAGCTTTGGATCCGCAAGCGGTTGGTTGAGAAGAAGAAAAACTCACCTGGAGAGGAGAGAAAGGTTTCTGGCCGCCGTGCGCGGACGAAATATGAACGGTGTCCGAACCTTGAAAGTATTTGTGAGCTCTTCAAGATGACTTGAATAGTGCCAACGTCACCCAGACGAAAAAGACAAAATGAAGCCTTATCCATGCAGCTCACGTCGTTCCGTCTACGTCATTCTCTCTATTTCTCCCCGCTTTCTCCCTCTCTCTTCCTCTCTGGCTCCCTCCAGACTCTCCACCTGTCTGTTGGTGTCTTTTTCTGCAATAATCGTTCTTCGCCTACCTGCTCGTACGTTCACGACCTTAAAGAGACAGTTATACCTCTGGCGACCCGTCGAGTTTTGGACATGAATCGCATTCGACACTCACGCACCTCCGAGAAGCAATTTCCCTTCGTTCAATCCGTCTCTCAACCCCTTTGATATTTCAAGTTGCAAGCTTCCTGTTGGACTCTCGCTTGGACATGCCCCTGGTCTATGTCTAGAAAGTTTTATACTTTCTCTTCACCACCATGCGAGCTGTATGATTCAGTGGAGACGAGAGCGTCGTGTCGCCATCTGACACCTGCATCGCATTCCACCTCCACACGTCCTGCCCAGATCTCTCCTCTCCGCAGATTTTTCATTCATCACATAGGCTTAGACAAAAGTCTGCTTCCTGCACTGTCAAAAGCTCCAGGTCATCTTTCCGCTCCCCGACTCTTGGTGTGTCTCAAAGAAATGAGTGTGCCTGTGAATGGAGGATAACTAAGGAGTTACCGCGAAAAGAGAACAAAGACGTGAGTTAACAAAATTTCCCGGTAAAAACTCAATTGGCCAATAATTCTCGCTGCAATAATTGGTCAGGCTTGAAAGTCGTTATGCAACTTTGCTTGCCTGTTCATTGTGTACTGGATATAAGTCTTTGGTCAAACAATAGTGTACTTGAGGCTATTTCAGCTATTCAGGCTGTGGAGATCCTTGCGGCGCCGACTAAGAGCAGTTCGACATCGACAGGAGGGTCCGAAATTCATCACTCTGAATCTGCTCCGCGGAATGAGTACGCTCGAATGAAGGAATGATGCCGTGCCGGCAATTCCTTCCGTATGCTTCCGAAGAGATTAGCCCGGCCTCCGCGCACGGGCCGGGTCCGGATTCCCCATCTCTCCCCGACTGCCCCTTCATCGCGATGGAAACCACAGCCTGCGGTCATCAAGGCGCGTGCGGCCGCCACGTTTCGGGCTTTCAAGCTTTGATGGAGAGATCGAGATATCGAGAGATCGGACCGCATTCCATTGGCATTCTGTCACCACGTAGCCGTCTGAACGAGGGAGTTTGAAGAGCCGTGCATGACAGTCCAGGCACACATCTTCGCGCTCGATCGTCTACGTGATGCACGCCTGTGTCAGGTCCATGTTGGTCACGTGCAAGGTCAGCCAGGGAGTGGTTATTTATACAAAGATCTACTGCCCCATGCGGTGAGCGGCGAGGGCATAAAAGGCATAAAGCCAAGGCTGTCAGCACGTTTGACTAGTTCCGATGTACCACGGCAGACGACGGGAACGTCGGTGACAGGCAGGGGCTGACCAGACCAACCGACGGGGACAGAGCCGGAGTGACAACAGCCGCTTGGCTGGACTCGGAACTTAACCGTTGCTCGTTGTCAGTCAGACGTACGTCGGTTAGGTGCGCCTTCGACCCTCCTCAACACTGGTAAATACCTCTAAGCATGGGTAAGCCGAGTTTCGAGCAGGCCATAAGTCAAGCATTACATTTACCGAGAAATGTCACACGGCCGGCAAGATTCAAGCCACGGGCGGTTATGGCCAGACCGTCAATCTCCGATGTCGGCCATAAATCACTGCTAAGCTTAGCTTCGACTTCTTCTCGCACGCTGGAGCAGAAAAGAATTCAGGCATGCATTCGAGAGCGAACGAGAGTGAAGGCGACCGCGAAAGCGTTCCGACAGCTTCGAGATCGTCTACCACAGCACCCGGCCGAATACCAGCTAACCTACATGGAGATTCTGTGTCGAAGCATGGAGTATATTCGCTACCTGGAACGACAAAGAGAAGACACGCCGACCCGTCCAATGCTTATGGTTGAACATCCAAAGCGCAGCGTCCCTTTGTCGTTTGATGTCGACGAATTGAACTTCCTGGCGGAGTCTGCCGTCACTCCGCCGAGATATGAATCCTGGGAGACGGACAGTTGCAAGGAATCCGACAAGACGTCTTTCTCGTTGCCGACATCGAAGTCGTCGTCAACTGCCTTACGGAAATCGGCCGACAGCGAGTCGTTCTTTTCGCCGTCGCTGACTGGTGTAAGGGGTATCATCCCCGCGACAAGAGTAAGTTGCAATCACATGCTTCGCGACCGATCGGTCAGCATCAGCGAAGGTTTTGAAGCGCTTCGCGAGGTGCTCCCCACCGACCTGGGCGAGAGAAAACTCTCCCAAGGTAAAGCCTTGCGCCGCGCAATCAACTACATCGCGTTTCTTCGACGACAGCTAGCGGACTGCACTGATGGCGAGTGATGTTGACCCCGCCAAACTCTCCAGTCCAATATCGAACAGTCTTCCATTCAACTGCGCCTCCTAACGCCTTCTTGTTTTGCGAATCGATTGTCTTATTTGACGCCTTAAATGCACGGAAGGCCTTGTTTTGCGAATCGATTGTCTTATTTAACGCCTTAAATGCATGGAAAGCGTTTAGCTTTCGATGCATATTGTTCTGTACGAGTTGACGTATAATGTAAGGTTTTCGAAGTTGAAATGAAACGATCACTGTTCATTGCCGAATTGGATTATTTCTAAATGATCAGCTTATGGGTTTATCGGCTGTTTCACCTGCCAAAGTCCGCTTTTATTAATCAAATTGTGACCAGGAAATTTTGTACACTGTGCTAAAATGATTGACTGAACTCGGGCTGGAATGGGAGTACAGTAACGAGAGAGAGAGAGAGAGAGAGAGAGAGAGAGAGAGAGAGAGGGAATGACGAAGCGATAGGCGCAGAAAGCCAAAGCGACGAAGCCACAGCAGCGAGACGGAACCCGAGGAACAAGGCGACAGAGAGACAGAACGACGAACCGATCAGAGAAGCCGGTCGGAGTGACTGTTCCCCGGGGACTTTGGCTGCACCAGCGCAATCAAAGCGAGCGAGCGATCAGTGGGACACATCTCTCCGCGTGCATGCGCCCCGGCCAATCTGCGCGAGGCAGCGCGTCACATGGATTCGATACATTTCGAAGTTGGTCATGGTCAACAATATCATCGTACGGAAAGCGGTTTCTCGGAATCCTCGCAAATGGATAGGGTTTCTCATCCGCGACCCATACAGTCGGTTTATGATTGCGGTAGTACCTGCAAACATGCTCTTGCTTTTCTACCCGATTGTCGTATTTCATGCCTTAGATGTTCAGAAGGCTTTTAGCATTCAATGAACTTCGTTCTCGTCGAGTTAAACTAGGATCGAACGTTCGATGTAGCTGTTGCAGCTGCTCTCATGTACGAATGGCTCAACTTGAGGTGCTCTTAGAAACGTCGTGAATGTTTTCAGCGTCTAGAGAGTGTGTCTGTAGTGTGCTTATTTCTCTGACTTTCACTGCAAAGAAGATACAGTTCCTCAAACGGCTATTTCGACCTTCATATTGGCTTTACTGCGAACAGACAGTTTGACCGATGGAATACAGTTCCTGCTGTGTGTACTGATACGCGTGTGTGTGTGTAACCCGAGACAGAGACAGAGAGAGGGGGGGGGGGGGGAGAGAGAGAGAGAGAGAGAGAAAAGTATCGGTTAAGGATATACCATCATCCAGCTCATGTGTCCGGTAGGAATCAAGCCATAGGCATATAGACAGATAGACGTGAGACTTTTAGAAAAGCATCGCAAGTTGAGGATGATTGCTGGGTCTGCGGATCGCGGAGACGAAAATTCGGGAAGTTGGCTACAAATAAACAGAAAAAAATCTGAACACATGGGCAAAACAGGGGTGAAACGGATTTTTGAGATCGGTTCGAACATGGTGGTTCCTCTGTGTTAAGATGGCGGCTTCGGATGGCGGCTTCCTGCCCTTTTTCATTTTGTGTGCTCGTTTTTCGGGTTTCTTTATCAAGTGATACCGCCCCAACCTGACGTATCTGGCCTGTAGAAAGCAAAGAAAATATATCTTAAGTTTGGCAGTCAGCTGGGTCATGGTAAAGCTCGCCCGGAAGCCAGGTATCTCAAAAGGACATGGCTGAAGGTTTATGGGATCGTGATGTTTGTTCTATGCTCTATATAAGTTCTAGCCTTGGACGAAGGCAAGGCGATTTTTCCTGCACGAGGTATGCAAGGAAATTCCATATCCGTTCCGTCTCGGTCGTGGGTTGGTTTTGTCTCCGAATAGCGAATAGACAAACATGCAATCAAGTTGTCGTCTTGAACAATCGATAACTCGATAAAGCTTAAAGATTTTCGTTGGCGACGTCTCGTTTTTCGTAGACTGCCGAAGCCCATCTGTTCAAGATTGAACCTTCCCGAGCATCACTGCTCCAAGGAGAGACAAGTCAGAAGAACATTCAGACAGATAATGTCTTTTGCAAACCATGGCCATTGATAGCTCTTAGAAAATAGAAAAACGACCTCATCTATCCTCTTGCTAAAGTGGGGTTCCACTGGGCAAACTCCGAGCCCTGAGTTTCTGTATCCATCCTCGGATTCCAGAAGGTCATAATTATTTCCTTTTGCTGTGGAAGGAGAAGCCTAAGAGGCCTTCACCTACGTGCGCAGCGTTTCAGCTCTGCAAACCGCAACTATTGTGTCGACGCCTAAGTAGTTGTCCTTTATGCGTTTAATTAAGTGGGAAGACACAGTGCTCCAGAAATTCCCCAAGGCCAGGTGGATCAGGAGCCTCAGCACCTCTCTACCAGACGGGTTAAACCTCCGAGACGATATCCTGCGATGTCACTACTCTCCAGATTAAGTGTTCCATGCTTTCTTTGGCGATTCTGCTTTCTATCAGCCTGCCTGTCCCTTCTAACACTCGCATATCGAGCAAATACTTGCCCTCCTTCCCTTTACCCTACACCCACACAGCTTACATCTTCGCCTTCGGTCTTCCCTCAACACCGAAATTGCACCTCTTACTTGCACCCACTCACACCTTCTCCTTGCAGCCCGCTTAAACATTCCCCTAGCACTTCCTCTCACTCCCACCAGCGTCTTGAATTATTTGCGGAGAATTTCCCCTCCTGGTGAAGGCTGCGTGTGCCCAAAAAGGTGGATGAGAGCCTTCCTTGGTAGTTGCCCGTGTGTTCAGTGAAGTTTGTTCAATTGATCGTTCAACGTCTAAACACCGTTGATGGCGTGTAAATGGCCTTTGTTGTTTTGTTTCTCGCTACTCCTCTCTTCTTTAAGATTGGAAGACATACCCGTCAGGGTGCGGGAAGACAGCTCTTTTTTCGCACGCTTGCCTTTTAGACTCCTTTCGAACTTCCTTGACGCGGGGAAAGGAAAGCGAACATGCGCTGGTGCAGGAGAGTCAAATAGAGTGCTGCAGGAGACGGCGCAAAACGCTCCGATCGCTTCGGATCCCTCTACCTGGTATATTGGTATATGGCCCATCACAAGTTGAGCTACATGGAAGCTTTGTGTCGAAGCATGGAGTGCAGTCGCCACCAGCTGGAAAGAGAGAACACGCTCGACCTCTGGTGTCTCGTTCAGAGTCTACGTCCTCTTTTCCCGCAACCGAAACAAGCCTTAGGTTAGATTCAGTGATGGCGAGCCAATCGTGGCAGCTGCAGTGCGCATTACAAAAAGAGGAGCGAGGTAAGTTGCGAGACGGACACAGGCACGGTTGCTCTGCTATGCCACCCTGCTGCTGCTGAGACAGAAAGTTTCTTTACACAATTCTTTAGATACCTCAAAGGGGCGAGCTTTACGCTCTCATGCGGGGAAATTACAATAAACGGAAAGAAATCTCTATCTACTCCCGCGAGCGTGAGAAAGAGAAAGAACGAAAGAAAAAGTCGATGGGCGAACCGGGAATCGAACCCGGGTAGTTGGATTGACGCTCCAATACTCTACCCCCTGAACTGTCCACCCCATCCGCTAACCACCGAGACTAACTCTCGCTTTCTCTCTCTTCTTTTGGTCTTTCTCTCTCTCTCTCACGCTCGCGGGAGTAGAGAGAGATTTCTTTCCGTTTAATTCCTTAGATATCTCCTTGACAAAAGAACGGAAAATCTGAAGACCTGTTGGTCCAAAGGCTCGCCAAACACTGTCGAAGACACGCCACACAGCAACGGACGACGAATGCGCCGGACGGAGATTGTAAGCATCACGTGAAGGAAGGCCGAAATTGGCGAACTAAAGAGGTGACCCCTTTTTCTATTCGTGAGAAATGTTAGCTCTCCTCTGAGCAAGGAGTAGCTGTAACTGTTGTATCACAATCCACGCATGCGCAAGCTAAGCCGGGCCTTTTCGCGCTTGCAATGCGCATATGTGTATGCGACCAAAGCACAAAGTTAGAAGGAACAAAATGACAGTGTCCGCTGGAGCTCTAATGAATTCTAGAGCTAACCAGCTGTTTTCCATCCTATCTATAGGGCACACTATTTCCTGTCTACCAAACATAAACCTCCCGCTGGTTTGACATTCCAGACGAGCAGTACCGGCCGTGTTAACCTTTGAAAGCTACAGCTGGATCATAATAATATTATAAGTGGACCACTTGACCATTTCTCTGAAATTTCCTTTGCCAAAACAATGAAGTACGCGGATGCGTTTCAATCTGTCCTTGGATCGAAGTTCAACACGAGGGTCAAGTTCGAAGCGGTAAAGGAGGCCAGGACGGGTCGCGTTATTGATCAATGACAGTGTACTACAGCACGTAATAAAATAGTCAGAGCCCTTTGACAGCAATCGTCAAGGGAAGACGGCAGAGGAGCTGCTCAGATATCGATGGGCGTCTCTCTGGCGCTTGCAGCAAGATTTCACACACGCACACACGCACATGCACACACACATGCACGCACGCGCACGCACACACACACACACACACACACACGCACGCACACACGCACACACGCACACACGCACACACGCACACACGCACACACGCACACACACACACTGGACGCGTAATCTAGAGGTTACAGGTTCGAATCCCGTCGAGAGGAACTGGCACTTTTTTTCGCTCGGACTTTCAGCTCTAACTTTCGTCTCGTAATAAGACACAGACACACACACACACACACACACACACACACACTGTCTTTGTCTCTTTTTCTCTGTGTCAGGCTCTCACCACCCCCCACACTCTCTCGTACATACACTCTCTCTCCTCTCTTATGTATTGATCAGAGAGTTACGATTTTTTTTGTCACCTTTCGTGACTAAATCTAGACTCTTAAAATGTAAAGTAAAGCGTGTAGAAGAGGTTGAATTTGAAGAGATCACCATCACCTCAGGTCTCATTGGGTACGTTGTATCGAGAGAAGTTCATAATGTTCTAGCGGGTTGTTTTTTATTTGTTTTCAGTTCTACTGTTTAACCCCAGTGCTTAACATGCAGTTTTGTTTCAGAGGGTCAAATGTAGTTGTCAAGTCGTGCAGCTTTCCGCTTCAGTCAACACTCAGGGACACATTCACACTTTATGCTGCTACCACTATTACTGTCATCTCTCATTAGCACGTCAGCACAAACAGTATGGAATATATTGTCAGGTCTCTGGCGATGTCATGGTCGATTCTATACTTTTCACTTCGGCTATTTGTAAGCTTTTTTTTTTTGCGTAAATAGAGAGGGTTAGTGATAGTGGGATTGGTATTCCAAGTACCTGAGCAATAATGTGAACGTAACGGCATCCTGTTGCTATGGTAACAGATAGTGTTGTCTGTGGACATACACATGTGCTTTCTGCTCAGATACATGGTGGGATCCGGAGAGACACTGAAAATCCATACCATTTAGCGTTCACACCATTTTTTGGGCCTTAGCGTAAATCACGAGAAATACTGTAATTGTGGACTGATAGCATGATTTTGGCCAAGTCACACTATTTTCACCCTTTCCGATGGCTCAGATGTACTAAAATAGAAAGCTGTTGTTTTTTGTGAACTGTAACCATTCACACTGTAACCATTCACACTGTACTTTTCCATCAGGTAGTGAGAAGTGCAAGGTTTGCACCTCTGTCTTCGGGATGGATGAGTAAATGACTACGGCTTGGTGCGACCTGATGTGACCACCGGCCTATCCATGTGTAGAGTGTACATGTACCAGACAAAAGATCGTGCGTGATCATGATCCATCTCTGCACATGTGGACTGTGGCCTGTATGATGATGAAAGTGTGGCTCACACGCACACACACATGTGCTGCTGCTGTTGTATTTTTCTTTGCTGTTTCCTTTTCTTCGTGTGTCGTGCTCGCCGTTCGTCTGGCACCTCTCTTTCCATTGTGACACACGCACACGCACACGCACACACACACCAGTGCTTAGTGTCGATTTTACTACGTCAGGGTTTTCGGTATGGGTTACTTTGTCGAAGCAAATGCGGAGAGAAATTATGACATTACTCGGAAGAAGAGGGGAAAGGATGACACTGGAGAGGACTCGTTTTGCTTCATGAAATATCTTTCCAGCGCTGTTTTCGGCTGCTCTCTTCTCTTCCTAGCGTCGGTTTCGGCTGCTCTCTTCTCTTCCTAGCGCCGGTTTCGGCTGCTCTCTTCTCTTCCTAGCGCCGGTTTCGGCTGCTCTCTTCTTCTTCTCGTTCTTTCCTCTCTTCTTCCGGGTAATGTCAAAATTTCTTTCCGCGTTTGCTTGGTACTGAGTGAAATAGACGCTTGAACTTCTACCCTCTCTTGCTAGCCATTTGCCCATCGTGGAAGTCCGAAAGTGACAAAGAAGTACAATAGATAGTATTATTGATGGGGCTTTCCCTGCCCAAGTCGGCCGAGTTGCTGGAAGAGATCTGTCAGAGTCTGCGAATTTCATACTGCTCAATCATTGTCTTTCTCACTCTACTTTTGAAGACTGGGTCCGGATATGTATGCGGACGGCTTTCACCATCTGACATGCGTCGACTACTCGTCGGTGGTCATCGAGCGAATGAGAACCCAGCACGCGGACTTACCTGGCATTCAGTGGCTGGTCACCGACGTGCGTCACATGGCAGACTTTGAGGTGAGCGATGTCAAGAGCGCACCACGGAGATAGCACATTCCACCACATAAAGAAAGGCCTTATCGTTTCCTCTATGCAAATAATGTAATCCATTACATTTTTTCTGTCAAAGGGGGTTCTTTGGCTCAAGGTTTCTTGCCCCTTAAAATCTTTGCACCTTGCAACATCGATATCCGAAAGATTCAGAAGAAAATGAACATTGATGGAATTTGGGAGTAAGATAATTCTAAAGAAGAAAGGGAAGTGAAGTAGAGGAAAGGATGGAAAGAAGCATAGTGGAAAAAAATGCCAAAGCCCCAACCAGGATTGGGGCATTGGCATTTTTTGTGCTTCTTTCCATCCTTTCCTCTACTTCACTTCCCTTTCTTCTTTAAAAAGAACATCAGTGTGTCCAACTGGCAGCACTTCTCGAGAACACTTTTTTTGAAATAAAGAACCTCTTAATGAGGTGGTCCTCTACTTCTCAGCCATGCATGCTCTTGAAAGTTCTGGTTTGGCTTAGTGCGAATATTGTTCGTGTTTGTGTGTTTTGTCTAGAGGAAGAGCTAGAGGAAGAGAGGAGACTTGATGCTGTGGACTATGAAAATGAAAAAAAAAAAATAGAATAAAGGCAGCGTGAGACCTCTTTCACCTACTGGGAAAGAAGGTACTTCTGATTCAAGTTGCAGACTCTTCCAAATGAAGAGCTGTATTTCTTTTGTTGTTCATCAGCAATCATGGGAAACTTCCTGGATAATGGGTGCCTTGACTGCGTGTATGATGCTAACTTCTTTCTTCTTTTTTTTGTGCAGCCTAGAATCAGTTATGTCATGCATTTTCTGCATGACTGTGTGATTCATTGATCACATGACTGTGTGATTCATTAATCACACGACTGTGTGATTTGTTAATTACATGACTGTGGTTCATTGATCACATGACTGTGTGATTCATTGATCACATGACTTTGTCATTCATTGATAACATGAGTTTGTTTCATTTTTCTTCTTTTCAGGACGGTACGTTTGATGTGGTATTGGACAAGGCCACCATGGACGCACTTGTGACCAACGAGGGCTCACCATGGCAACCAAACGAGATGACACTGAGTGACGTGGATGCAATGTGTCGCCAGTCAAGTCGAGTACTCAAACCGGGCGGCCTCTTCGTTCAGATCACGTTTCAGCAGCCCCACTTCCGCCGCCGATACCTGCTCGGTCAACGCAGTGGCATGGCCCCGGCCAATGAGCAGTTTGCAGATTCTTACCAATGGCAGGTCAGTAAGGCGCGGTCAGTAGACAGCGGCCTTGGCTACTTCTTCATTGTTTGTCGCAAAAGCAACAGCAGCTCGTCATTAGGCGCTGCGTCGTGACCTCAGCCCAAGTCACCCACTCTTTGGCACAAAATGATTTTGGAGTGCGGGCATTTGCTTCAAGATAACAATTTTTTGCACAAGAACCACAGTGTCACGAGAGCACAACGAAACTACCATCCGGGTAAGACTGAGTATCGAAGGGATTTCTTCGTGAGTGCTTGTCAGCTCGGTGCTGTCCACCTCTGCTTCAAGCGTGCACTCTTGTTTTGTGTGCTGGAGAGCCTGCGGCTGTGCCTTCATTCCATACAAACTTTCTGAACCTGATGGCCCTGGCTACCTCACTCACTCAACCCTCCCCCCCCCACACACACACACACACACACTCCATCTCTGTACACACAGTCTCGCTGGGGAGTCCCACTCTCTGTACACACAG
>JAOWAR010232044.1:0-14169 GCA_028571005.1 Clathrina lutea | reverse complement strand
GACTTCATCAGTTGTAAAACAAGGAGTACAAAAGACTGGGACACAGTTATAAGACTGAAGCGCCACCCACGCAATGAATGATTCCTGATTCAGAACTTGCCGAGTGGCATCTTATTGTGGTGTGTGTGTGAGACTGGGGGTAGAGAGAGAGAGAGAGAGAGAGAGAGAGAGAGAGAGAGACTTGGAGAGAACACACAGGAATTTGAAGGATAGAGGCCTTGAGACTGTAAGAGAAAGGGATACTTTAAAGTTTTAAAGACTTTTTTTTAAAAAGAGAATGGGAAAATGAGTGAAGGGGTGATGAGTGAAAGAGAAGGGGATGAAGTGGTGTGCCTTTTTTTCTTTATCTGCCCCTAGCTTTTTTCAAGTGTTGTCCGTTTTGCTGCACCAATTTGTTTTGCCAGTCTTTGTTTTTCCTCTGTTATTCGCCTGATTTTGGGCATTATTTCGTTGGAGCTGTTCTTCCTGCTTTCTTCTCCACTCCCGGCACGCTTCAGCATTGACTGCAGATGCCGCACGTGCACGAGCCGTGCGTCGGGCCGGCATATTGAGTGACCAGGCGGTAGTCGAAAGTTATCTCCTCCGCGAATATCTGCGCTATCGGGCTGCAAAAGGTCGCAAACGACAGCTAATAAACGTCACTACAAAAGCTAGAGAACAAAGGTTGACGATATCTTACTGAAAAGTCAAAAAAAAGAGGAGAAAGAACCTGTAGCGCGATTGCCGAAAGTGTCAACTTTGAGCCTCTCGATCTCCAGCACAAAACGTCTCAGCTGGCTCGTTCAAGAAAGAGCGGGAAGAGCATAGTGCAGGCATTGTTCAGACCAAGTGGCTTCGACGTCACTACTGGGGAAGTCCCTCAAATAAGGCTTCAAAAATCGAAAACCCACGAAAAAATGCTCCCATAAGGCCATATACATTGAAAAACTATGACACTTTCGTGAGCGCCGGCCGGCGCCATTTTTCCCAGCGTGTGAGTGAGAAGACCCCGCCGTCATCACTACCACCAAGGTCCGAAACTTTTAAGGTCAGTCAATCTGCACTTTGCA
This sequence comes from Clathrina lutea, assembly GCA_028571005.1. Classification (NCBI taxonomy): domain Eukaryota; kingdom Metazoa; phylum Porifera; class Calcarea; order Clathrinida; family Clathrinidae; genus Clathrina; species Clathrina lutea. The sequence continues at coordinate 13,120 of JAOWAR010232044.1, read as the reverse complement.
ATACTTACCGCCATACTACTGTACTTCCATTTATTGTCTCAGTTCATAACGTCAACTTGGAAAATGATTAATTTTTGTCTGCATTTTCGCTTCTTTCCAACCGGAGTCCACTGTTGCAAGTTTCCCACGTCACTCTGGCCTAGGGGGGACATCCACAACTCTATCATAGCGAAAGTCCTGCAAAGAAATTTGCCGAGGAAAGCTGGTTGGCAAAAACACTTGCCCTTGCGGTTTTCACCCCTGAGGAAATTATGACGGCCACTGTCCTTCGAAAAAGAAATGGGAAGAGAGGCAAGCGGCTTGCAGCTGTGCATCCAGCACAAGTAACAGTCAATCATTGGTAAATTGCTAATCCTTTACAAGGGTGTGATAAAGGTGAATATGACTTGTTGCAATTTGCTTGTCTAAAAATGGCTTGGTCCTTCAATTTTGGAAGAAATTAGGCCATTAACGGATTATTTTCTCTATTTAAATCAGTTTCATGATAAGACTGTATCAATTGCATCAACGCTGCTTGCCGACTTCATCTGCAGACCTCTAATCAGGTTTTCTCTTCTTCCTGCAGAATTTGTTGGACAGAACTTTGTCAGTGGATTTGAGGAGAGGGATCTAGCTGTGGTGGTGAATCGCACACTTTTAGATCATCGGAAGGGTAGCGGCAAAAAACCAGCAGAAGTCCAACATGAGGACTTCATTCTATTTCAACTATGCGTTGTGCTGATATGCTCATTTTACTCTCTCTCTCTATCTCTCTCTATCTCTCTCTCTCTCTCTTACTCTCTCTCTCTCTCTCTATCTCCGCCTGGTTTATGTTGTATTCGCTTTTGCTCATTTTCTACCTGTTTATGCTGTTCTGATCGTTTTTGTTTTTTTTTTTCGTTTTCTCCATTCATTTTCAGTTCAACAGTATACTTTCCAGGCTAAACCCACAGTACGCAGTGTGACACTTTTGGCAGCCGGGCGTTGGGATCAGAACCCCATGTGGGCATTTGTATACCTCGTGAGAATCTCATGAGATTTTCATGAGCTCTTGGGAATCTCATGAGAATCTCACGAGTTGTTTCAAATCCTTGGGAAACTGATGAGCTTTTTTCGAACCTCATGAGAATCCCGTGAGCTCTTTCTTTGATCATGAGATTATTGGATTGTCATGAGAGTCTCATGAGCTTTTTGTAAAGATGTGAGAATCTCATGAGCCCCAAAATTCTCGTGAGGATCTCATGAGATTTTGGGTCATTAGCATATGAGCATTGATCATCATTTCTCGTGAGAAACTCGTGAGAATTCTCTTGAGAAGCTCATGAAACCCCTAAATTCTCGTGAGAATCTCATGAAAAACGTCCAAATTAGCTCATGAGATTCTCATGAGAAGCTCACAAAAAACTCATGAGAATTTTTCAGATTTTTCAGTTTCTCATGAGAATTTTTGTAAGGGATTCTTTCCCGATCGCGAGAAATTAAAATCATACTTGTTCCCTTAAGTTGTAGAGAGCCAGAGGTAAAAGGCAGTCGGACAAACTTACAGGGCGGGAGAGAGAGGGAGGGATGGAGGGACAGAGAGATTGAAAAAGAGAGACAGACAAAGAGAGAGAAATCAGGCAGAAGGCATTTTTCCCTGCGATTTTATGTCGAAACTTCTGTATCTTGTACTTCACAGGCATTCAACATCATTGCTGCTGACCGCTCGGAGGTGCACACAGCAACAAGCTACATTGCAACATTTGGACTTGGCCAGTTGTGCCTCCGTGAAGACCTCTCACCTATTCAAATGAAACTGCTGTCATTGTCCATCCAAGCCATGCTCACACTCCATCTCGGGCTATTAATATTTTGGTTTGCCGCCAGGTTTGTGGAATTCTCAAGAATCATCCAGAATCTTCAGCGACAAAAGTCCTTGGTCCACGTTCTGTGGATGTTTATTATTCTCATGTACACTAGCTGTGATGGCTTCCAGCACTCTCCATGCTGAAATGTAGGAAGGTGGGCATTCAGTATGTCTCCTACAGAGACCCCAACACAACTTGCTTCGGCAAAGAACACCTTCCATATGCCATACCCTGTGCTTGTATTTTTCTACTTGTCAATGTCCTCCCCATATGCATCCTAGCTTGGCCCGGGGCAAGTGGCTGGCCAAAATTGAAGGGCATTGTCGACGAGGCCACACATATCTACAAGGACAAGCACCGGTGGTGGGCGTCAGTCAATCTCCTCCGCCGATTGACAATCGTAGCGGCTTCATCACCGACCGTACAAAACGGCAACTTGCCTTTACACTTGCTATGCTGTTTTTGACTGGCCTGCACCTTGGGATTAAGTAAGTACGAGTAACCACCTCAACAAGTCCGCTCAGTAATGTTCTCTGAAATAACGTTCTTCTCAGGGCTGTTTAGGATTGTCCTCCTAGTATACATAGTTGCTTAAAAGTACAAGAAAATAGTATAATCGTTTGCAGTACGGACAGTTCGAAATACTACGTATCTCAATAGTACATAACTTCCAACACTACATACAAGAAGTTCGAAGTACGACGTGCTCATGCCTAAGAGCCTGACACCTCGCTCAGAAAGTTTTAGAACTCTCTATATTTGAGTGTGCTCATCACACATCACAGGCTCAAGTCAAGGGAAGATGAGGGAAGCCATCGCCTCCGGCTGTTCCGAAGGTGACGAAGAAGCAATCGTTGACGCCCGATGAAAAAATGGGGGTTGTAAAAGAGAAATGAAAAGAACCTGAAGAAAAAAGTGGAATCTGCATTATTCTAAAGATGTAACAAAGCTTAAGGCTATGGACTGCTGTAAAATTAGTAATCATACCTGAATGATTGCTTCTCGGATATTATAGGAAAACTTCTGAGCAAAAAATAATTGCAAGAGTCATTGGTAAGGATTGAAGTCAAGTACTATTGAGAACTGACTGTATTTCAAAACCAAGAAAACCAAGAAGCTCAAAACAACTTCAAACCTAGTCCGGTCTGAGCAGTGTGCTCAAAGGACGTTTCCGTGAAAAAATTCCTCTCTCGCTCATGCCTCCCTTTCCTGTCCATTTCTGAATTTTCCATTTCCCTTGCTCTCATATATTCTTTTACCTTTAGTTCAATTCACTGCATGGGTAATCCACAATGCCAACCGAACCATTACGAATGGGCCCGAGAGGAGTGAACCTCAGTGCTCTTGCAACGAGGTGCAATGTTGTGCGGCAGATCTAGGGCAAAACGGGAAAATAGCTCCACTTAGACTTTCTGTGGAACGGACTGGTCCAGGTAGCTCAGCCATCAGGGAAACAGCCATGGGTTCTGCCGACCCCGGTTTGATTCCTGGTTGGGACGAGCAGTCATTTATTTTTCCACTCTTGCTGAGGCCTCCCTTCCCTTTCCATCTTTGAACATTGTGCTATCTTCATGTTCATCTTCCTTGCATTCTCAAGGCACAACATGAGAGTGGTCATTTTTTTCTCTGATCCTTACTGAATATGGTGCAAGCTACTAGGCATCAAAGCATTACACACACTGCTGAAATCATCTTTCTTGTTCCTGTCAATCTCCATGTTCTGAAATTTAACTCAAAGTATCCTATATGCAGCAACAACACAGGTCAAAAGAGCTGCAACACAGGTCAAAATAGCTGCAATGGAAAACATCTCAGTGAAGTGCTCCTGCATTCTGTCTGTGCCTGTAGGCCTCTGAAGAAGGGTGCAAGGTTTGCCTGCATTTCAGATGCCGACAATTTGTTCGAAGGCTTCATGCTGACCATTCTTGCTGTGACCTCGACGCTTCATCTGGCAGCCGTGGCCTTTTGGAAAGAAGGCGGAGGCACCACTATGCTTGAGCATGCTTACTTGCCTCTCTACGTATATATAGTACCGCTTTCTGTCGGGCTCCTGGTCGGATTTTGGCATGTTTTAAAGATCTAGATCCTTCCCGGAAAGTCATCAGTGAACATTACAGCTGCCGTGATGGTCAGTCTGCACGAGCGAATCTCGGGTTTGAGTCAACCTAGCAACAACAGTGTCAACTGGCCCGAAACACCGCTTGGAGCAGACCACATTTTGTGAGTACAATGCATATTTGACAAGCTCGACTTGAAAATTCAAACACAATGCTGGAGTGCATGTAGTCATGTAAGGACAGTGATATGCAAAACTGTTAAGCAAGCTTAGACTTTCAAGCTGCAACTTTCTACTGCTTACGCATGTTTCTCTGATATCATGAAGTTTTAGTTATTTTGTGGTATTCTTCCTCAGATGGTCATGGATCAACGCTCGGCTGAAAACATTCATGAACAGCACTAAACCAGATGACTATGTCTGTAAAAACTTGTTCTTCTGACACAGACAACACATTTGAAGATAATTTCTTCAAGATCTTGACTTCTTCTGTGATATTAGGATTGATCTCGGAGTTTGTGATAAAAAACAACAATTTTGGTTACACAATGGTACATGGACGGCGCATGGCTTGATGAAATGAGAAGAAAGAGATTAGCCGGGCTTTAGGTAACAATGCTTCCTTGTGTATGCTATTGTAATTATTTTTCTCTTGTTTCTTTGGTAGGTTCTGTTCTGTATAATTCATTAAACTATCGAAACAATTTCTATAAAATATTCCTATCTTCAGGAGCTCCTGAGAGGATACAAACAACTGACACACATGAACGCACGCGCGCGCACACACACACACACACACACACACACACACACACACACACACACACACAGTGTGGCACTGGGCGCTTTGTTATAAAGTGTTCCGGCGTGCAGTCTCTCTCCGGTCATGCTCTATACCTTGCTGATGATGCCTAAGAAGGCAGAAACAGCTGTCCAGGGTTGAGTATGGAGGAGAGCCTGTCATTTTTTTTACACACTCGCACACATAACCTATTCAAGAGAGTGTAGTTGATCTTCTGGAGTGAGAAGCAAGACAGGAAACAATGCCAAAGGTGTGTTACACACAGCTTATCACACGTACCTTCGATAGCTACCGGCCAGAGGAAATTAAAACTATGCACCTAAATTTACTGCTAGCCACCTAACCAGCCGACAGGAAAAATACCCAGCACACCCCAGGGAAGAAACCAAAGAAGCCATATAACCTGGCCATTACACATGGTGATAGTGTCACGGTGGTAGTGTCATAACTTGAAGGACAGCAGGCAGTAGAATTCACGACGTTTCCTGACCGATGAAGCCCCAGGGCGAAACGTCCTGAATGCTACTGCTTGCTGTTCTTCAAGTTATGTCAATGTTTTCGTCCTAGATGAATGATGGTGATAGTGTGTCTGTCTGCAAATTATTGTAATGAGCTGAAAAGAAAGAGATTACACAAGAGGTAGAGCAGCATTAAAGGTAGAGTGTAGATATTACTGGCCAAAACACCAAGCAGACGAGAGTTGCTGTCACTTATTGCTACAGCATCACATGATGTGGGCATTAAATTATTCATATATTCTCCAATCAGTATATTTCCTCCAAGTGGTTACATTTCTTATTCTAATATTTTTCGGTTGACCACATTCCTTATGTTTAGACATACCATTAAATTAATAGTCAGTTGCGCAGTTCAACATCCATTGTTCCAAGATGAATGTGTATAAACCTAACGAAGATGCTAACGATGTTCAGAAGCTCGCTTTCAAGGGGGAGAGGGAGAGAGCAGTGCCATGTCTGCTTTCCAGGGGGAAAGAAAAGAACAATGCCCGATGTCTGCACATCATTTTTGAGTTCTAAAGGGATACTTCGAAGCTACACCAACTGGCCTTGACCTACATGTGTGTATATCCTCTTGCCATGTCAGGAACTCGCAATGTGCCTCAAGGGCAAGAAGGAGGTGCGACACTTGCCAAGAAAACGATCCTCTGCTCCATGACAATGTGAACACAACATGGATCAATAAGTGTTCTAACTCAACCATCATTCCAAAAGGAAAACTAGAATTTGAACAGGATGAACTTCCATCATTTGTGAAATCCTATCTTCAATTTGCTGATTTTTTCTCATTTTGTACTTCAAATTAATATGACATGGGCTTGCAACAAGAAAAGACAGAGTTGCTTCCCCTCTCTATTTTTCTCACTATGAGACCGGAATATGCCAGCCCACCAGCATAACAGACTTTGATCTTGATGGATGTTTCTCGATTGCCTGGACTCGCTTATCTTCCAATATGAACTCCTGTCTCTTTTTTTTGCTGTCATGAAGCACACTACTTTGTCTCTGTTTGATTCATCACCTCAACTCTGAGATGATTCCTCTCCATGGAATCCTCACATCCGATCAGCGTGGTGCTTTTCTGACAAGAGCTGTATTCCCTTTCTACTGTGCAACATCGCACCATGATTATATTGAAGTATAAATCACGCAGCTAACAAAAAAAACACACCAAGGCACTAGCTATAGGCCACTAAACAGAGCAAGCACTACTCAGGCAGTATCACCTTGACACAGGGTGTGACGGTGTCACAAGGACCTTAATTCAAGCTTACAACAGTACACAACCTGTACAGCGAGCAAAGATTACCATACAAGGAAAAGAAAAAATATTTTGAAGCACATAAGCTCTCTACCAAGCGAGCCAAAAGGAAGAGCGCCATCCAACCAGCGCTACACCAATCTCCCCCACCCACAAACTTACCAATTTCCCTGAATCTCTCTCCGCCAAAGACGAAAAAATGGAATACACCACAAAAGCACCAGGTTCAGCACGAAGGGATCTTTGCTTTCTGACAAAGGAAGAACCGCTGCCAACAAAAAGCTGGTTTCAATAGTTCTGGAATTCAAGTTTCAGACTCAGCAATTGAAGGACGCTGGCACATCGTATTTCCACAAGGTAGAGACAAAGCCAAAATTGGACATTGGCAGCTAACAGTCTTCGGCACAGGAACAGAGTGGTATTTGAGATGGAGCAGAGGAGAAAGTGGTTAGGAGAGAGCAAAGAAAGTAAGATGGAAAGGAGTAACATGTTGTGCGTGTGAGAGGGGAAGAGAGAGAGAGACAGAGAGAAGAATCAGAAAGGATCAGAAAGGGCAATCAGAAGCAAAGAGACATGGACAATGAGAAACGCAGGAGGAGAATTGGGATGGGGAAGAGGGGGAGTAGCCGAGAAATGATCGGGCTCAACCGAATGAGACTATGAAGCCATCGCGGTGGATTCGCGGGCACATTTTGGCCAATAATTTAGGAGTATGGAATTTCCTTCCAGGACAAATTGTTAACTAAGGACGTCGTCGGTACAGGTGATAAAATTTCCGTGGAAACAAAATGCTTCCCAGAATGGCCTGCTCCAGTGTCGGCCTTCATCACACAGTAAAAAAGCTGGAGTTTGCTCAGGTAGCCTCATCCTTGGCGGAGGGGGCTAGCACTGGTGGGGAGTCCACACTGACCCCGGCCTCTGGAGCTTCTGGTGATTCCATCGCCATATCAGCATCATCAGCTGCATCGACACAAGAACTTGGAGGAGCAGCGTTGCCAGTTGGCGTGGTGCACTGGCCATTGTTCTTTGTCTCATCGCCAATCTTCGCTTCGTCACCAGCACTCGAGCCCGTGCTTGGCCCACCGGAGATCCAGGTGCAGCTGTGACGAGTCAGTTGTACCATGCGTGAGAATTCTTCACCACAATGCTCACAGCGATACGGCTTCTCGCCAGTGTGCGTGCGGATGTGATTCTAGACACCAAAGAAGATAACACCAAATGCATTGACAATTTGTATTTGCCTTAAAAGACAGATCTGCTTTTAGCTACGCAGCTGTAGTCACAGAAACCGCCATCCAGGATCAGTCAGGCACAACTTTCAAATGGAAACAAAAATTAACAGATAGAAAATAATGTCATCTCTAACTGAAAAGGCTCTGAACAAGGGACAAACCTTCCCATCATGCACATTCCACAGCTTCATCTCTTCTTTTCCTTAATCATACCTTCATCAAATTTATCTTGAAGGAAAAAAACGATACATAAAGCTGTCCATTGTAGACAAAGAATTTCTCAATTGAATTCCGCAAGCCATTTCCAGAACAACTACAATGTCAATGGAACAGAGCAGAAAAAAATGTTGAAGTAGATATAGATCAATGAAAGAAAGAGAGAACAGCGTGCGGCAAGGCATTTAGTGCCAGAGCCAACCGTTCAAGCCACTCACCGTTTCTTTGCAAAGATGATGTAACAATAAAACGGCCCATAGTTCACACTGTTGTGCGTCAAGCGTAAAGCCAGAAGTGCATTGCTAGCCAATGACTTACTTTCAAATAATCTTCATAAGAACAAACTCCATGATTTCACTTTCAAAGAGCACGAACGACCGATGCCTGGCAGCTTTCTCATCATCATGTACTTTGTTATCCCACAACACAACAAAAGGACTGCAAGCTTACAGCCATTACTTGTTCTCCTCGGAGTGATTCAAAAGCCGGAAAAATGGGAATGTAGCTTCCTTACCTGAAGTGTGGTAGTGCCAGCGAAGGCTCGCAAGCAGAAACCACACCTGAACGGCCTTTCAGTAAGAGGCACTTCGGCTGTTGCTGAACACAAGCCTGCAACGTGTGTGTGAAGCTCAGCGGTGCTGCTGAACGGAGTGAAACAGAGCCCACACTGGAAAGGACGCTCAATATGTGCTTGCGGGCACTTGTGGTTCTGCAAAAAATGTGGAGACACAGGTTTTGCGTCATCCAAACTCAGAGTTTAATAGTTCCTCTCGCTTTCAAAATCGAACTGCACCGGAATGATTTGCAGCCAGCAAGAAGATGAAAGGGAAAAAGAGCACCCCGAGAATGAAAGTACGCCAAGACTAGCAGCAAGGAACCAACACAAGGCAAAGAATTGAGATATCTAAAGATGAAATGCTCACTTGAAGAAGAAGACGTTGCCCAAATGTTCGATGGCACTGACTGCACTGCCAGCCAGTGCCTCGTGTTCGACCCAGCCCAAACTCTGGATAATACCCTCCACTGTTGGGCATTCCTGGAATACCCGGCCGTCCTCGATACGGCATGTATCCTGGCCTGACCCAGCCTGTGCCTGGCATGGCATGTGACGCTGGGTTGTAAGGATGCACTCGAAAGTAGCCATTCTCGCGCAACTCACTTGGCATGGAGTACCCGGCAGTGGCATTGGGGGATTGGACCAGAGGGACGTCGTCATCAATGATGATCGGCTGGCCAGGACTGCGGCGCTCACGACTTGTCAGACTAGGCGGGGTCGTAACCGACGAGGAGCCGGTCGGGGAGAGGGGAGTAGTTGAAACAGAGAGTCTCCGGGGAGTACCTGAGATGAAGTGAAAGGAAACACTGAGACAAACTGACTAGTCCAAGCCTTTCTAAGAACAGCAACCACTGCAAAGCACAAGATAAATGAAGAATCTGGGGCTGAAAGAGAATCTAATCATTGAATAGAAGGAAATGATGCCAAACTGACTTCTCCTTTGCAAAAAAACAATAACATTCTACTCTTGCAAAACAACAGCAACATTCTCCTGTTGCAAAACAGCAGTAACAGTATCCTGTTGCAAAACAACAGTAACAGTATCCTGTTGCAAAACAACAGTAACATTCTGTTGTTACAAAACAACAGTAACATTCTGCTGTTGCAAGACAACAGTCACCAGAAACTACTTCCCCCTCCAGCCTCCATGAGCCGACCATGCCTCAAACCATTATCCTGACACATGGCTGGCAAACTAAAACAGACTTCATCAAATGTTAATGGTAAGCCGCAGGCTCAGAGCATCGCTTTAGAAGCTCAAGTAGCCAGGGAAGCCAGGGATCACGTTATGGTCTATAACTGGGGACCAGCTCCAAGCAGGTGGAGATGTAAAAGATGTTTCCCTAGCCATAAAAAAATTGATGCAGGCGCCGAGCACACTGGATCAGCGAGTGGGCTGGAAAAAGGAAACTAAAAGGGGAGGAAGAGGGGACAACAAAACCTAACAGACGGGATACTAGACTGGCGGGGGAAATGAACAAGGGTGCCAGCACTGAACAGCTCAAACTGTTTAGTTCATGCAAAAGAAAACATACTCCCGTCTCTCTCTCTCTCTCTCTCTCTCTCTCTCTCTCCCGTCTCTCTCTCCCGTCTCTCTCTCTCTCCCGTCTCTCTCTCTCTCTCTCTCTCTCTCTCCCTCTCTCTTTCTGTGAAACCTTTGCAGGTAGCAAGAACAGCACAATCCAATACACTCCTATTCCTTTGACTTTATAAATTCCAAACACAACAATTTCTTCCACTGTTCTACAAAAAGAGATGGAATAAAACACTCACTCAATATTGGTCTGTTCTGCATGGGGGACACAATAACACCTTGCTTCACACCGACAGGAATGTCTCCGGTGAAGTCGTACATCTCAGAAGCGTACCACACGAGCAGTTCTTCAGCAGGCAAAATGTCTCGGGTCGCCTTGTAGTAAATGAGCCCGTTAAACTGCACTGCCTGCATGTTCTGCTCATCACGATTACGTGCACAGCGAACAAAGCGCATCCAGTTTCCACAGTTGGCGTCCGTTGCATCAATGTAATGCGATAGGTGCCCATTCTCAAAGATCTGACCAAGAAAAGAATGGAAAAAATGCATGGCAGGAAGGGGAAACGATAAAGCAGCAAACATAACTTTGGCCAACTGGCCACTCACTGCCCTTAGAAAAAGGCCACTTGGCACCAGTTCACACCTGACACATTCCATGGTATTGACAGAAATCACTTATAGAACCACACCACTTTTAGAAAAAGCTCGTGTTGAATGACTCACACAGCTTGAAGAGAAACCCTTCAGGATCCGACCCAAACTTTGGCGACCAGCAACACAGATCAATAGCCTCATCTCACCAGAGTAACATTCAATTAAAAGGTACTCAGCAGACTCACATCAAATACCAAAAACTGATGGAATTTTGGAGTAAGATATTTCTAAGGGAAGTGAAGTAGAGGAAAGGATGGAAAGAAGAACAGTGGGAAAAAATTGGGAGTGGTTAGTCGTGTGAGCCTTCTGTGAGGCCTATGTTGTGCGGTAGTGTACGGTGGTTGAAGTGTCATTGCCTGACTGGTGAGTCGCCGGTCCCGGTGGCTCAATAGGCAGAGCATCAGCCGCATAAGCTGAGGGTCCCGGTTCGAATCCTGGTTGGGGCATTGGCACTTTTTTCCCACTGTGCTTCTTTCCATCCCTTCCACTATTTCACTTCCCTTTCTACTTTAGAAATGCCAACAACACTCTCATTGCACAGGCACGCAGTGAAGAGAATAATGTGCTGACAAAAATCAGTTGGTTTAGAAGTCCAACCCACCACAAGGAGTGTAAACCATACCCAAGAAAAGAATCTGTTCAGAACTTTACCAAAAATATTAATCAACATGGAAACAATGTTGGCAACAGACACTTAGAGTGAGGAAAAGAAGTTGGTTTAGAGAGACGTTTCGGTGCACTGGACCATCATCAGTCTGAAAAATAGGTAGATCTAATCGGTGGACCGAGCCCACCAGCTTATTTTCCTCACTCTAAGTGTCTGCTGCCAACATTGTTTCCCTGTTGATTACAACTTCAAAATGAGAGTGAGATCTATAAGATCAATCCTTCTTTTTACCAATGTAGTATTTGCAGGTGCAACCAGGAATGAAAGTTTTCCCTCAATCAGTCTCATGGGAACAATACAGCCAAAATCTCATTAAAAACTACTTTTATGCTATACCGTTCAAGCTGTCACTTGTGCTAATAATAGGATCACTATCCCCACCCAATCCCTGGGATTCCTTTTTTCCCCTTGGGAAACCTGGCTCTTCAAAGCAATCTCCGGCTGGGAAACTAAGATTGACTCTCTGTGCCACCTGTTGCTCAAAAATTACTTTTTTTTTTGAAAAGCAGATGGAGGGTTCCTCTGGTCTTCCACTGCACTTCTGACAGGATCCAGCTCCCCATTAGTATCTGTCCAGACTTTATCCATCCGATCATGGGCTCCAAAACATCACTAAGTGCCCACTTAAAGGAATTGAAGGAGCTCATTTGAGCCTCCTCGACAGCCCTTAGCTGGTGTGATGGAAACTGAAGTCCATTCATGAAGGCGAGTAAAACTCCAGTGGAAACTATGGCTTTTTAGAAACTGGGAAGCTCTTATCTGCCGGCCACAACTTGGAAGCACAGACAAGTAGTGTTTGTCATGCAAGGTCTTCTGCCAGAGCTGAACGACAATCTCCTACTACAAGTTCCCGTTTCTTAACCTAGGCCTGAAGAACCTTCCCCAGCATGGATTACAATTCTCACGGCAGCAGTCGCGTGTTAAGCTCAGCAACTGGATTCTCTCTCTTCCATAGGGTCTTATTCTCCTCAATCATCTACATTTCACCCAAGCTCCCCGCTGCCGATACAGGATTTTGGTTGACCAGTGTCTGCCTGTATCATTACATGAGACACAAAAAAGAAAGACAGGGGCTGAGAGAGGGAGAGAGGAGATAGACACTGAGGTTGTGATGGACAGGGGCTACCAGATCTCACCTCCCACATGTATTCAGTCTTGCTCTCGGTGGGTGGTTCGCCTGGCCTTCGAATACGTCCCTCATACGGCCCCATCCACGTTTCAACACGAATGTGCGTCCTACTGCAGATCCCAAAGCCAGCTTCTGGAATGCTGGACGTACACAAGCAAACCTGGAAGAGCAGAGAAAAACAGCAGATGGTCAAACAACTGGGAGGATGAGTACATTGGAACAAGAAAAATCAGATTATGAAATTCATGATAGCTTTCTTTTTTCAACGTGAACGTCACGATGATGACACATCTTTGGTGTTTGACAGAATGGAAAAGGAGGACACCACCGAAGATGAGGGAGAAGGAAGGGGAGAAGCATTGGCAGCTGCACGTGTACATGACGCAAGCGGGATACGTCAAGCCATGAGTAAAGCTCAGAAAATTTAATTTCCGTGAACCACACGTTCCACTGAGAATTACAAAAGGCATTTAAGTCAGTTTCCTCAGCGGAGCAAATAAACAAAAAAAAAAAAAAAGACCAAACGACAAATTAAAAAAATGTTCTTAAGGACAGTAGGTCTTACGCGAAGTGAGGAATGAAAAGGATCGTGTTAAATGAGAAGACGTTTCGGCGTCAACGCCGAAACATCTTCTCATTCAACACCATCCTTTTCATTCCTTACTTCGC
>JAOWAR010231933.1:0-14181 GCA_028571005.1 Clathrina lutea | reverse complement strand
GAGCGGTCAGCTGGCCGGGAGCTAATCACTAGTGACGTCACAGGAGGGGAATTCCCGTTTGCGTTTTCACCCATTTTCGAGGGTTCCCGACGTCGCATGAAAAAATGACCTTCACCATCGTCCTCAGGGCGGAAAACTGCGTCGAAAGAGCCTAACTTATCTTTTGGGTGGAGTGGCCCTTTAACACAGGCTGAGACGAGAGAGCTCCTGGATGTAGTCGCTGAGAGAACTGGAGTGACTCAAGGAGAAAGGAGCGCGAAGGTTGTCTTTTTCATAGAGTAAAGGGCAAAAGTCTCAGCTAATGCCGTCTTTATAGAGTTCCAATCAAAGGTATTCCCGGCGTTTTCGCACGAAATGAATCACATAGCGCATTTCCTCTAGAAAGGACGCAGCAAAATTAACTTCCAGCCGGCCCTTCGGAATTCTGCACGGTCGATGGTTCAGTTCAACTGCAAAACCCACCTCGTGAAATCTCGCGTCTTTCCGCCAAACGATTTGGGCTTCCTCACTGGGACCGGCCGCATCTTCTCCGCAAACGATCTTCTTGGGAACAGCATCGTTTCCAACCTTAAGAAAGGTCACAACTCCTGTCTTGCAGAAAATGAACAAACTGACCCAAAAAATGGGAAGCCGAAAATAAGGATCGAAACGTCAACCAACCTCTGCTAACGGTGTAAAAGGTATTGATTTTCGTGTTTTTCCAGTTCAGCAAGAGAAAGAAAAGCTGAACAGGCAAAGAAGAGGAAGCAAGGGAAGGCAGTTAAAATGGGTGATAATATACAGTGCGAGGGGGGGGGGGGAGAAAAAAATAAAGTATGAAAATGTCAGCTGAGAATAAAACACAAAGATGCAGGTGATGGTAAAAGGCTGATAAAAGGGGCAGGTAACTGGGACATAAACCTGGTGCGAGGAACACCATTCTGATGGTAATTACGTGTTTTGGCCAGGCCTGGCATTATCGCATTACGCTCGAGCCCAACTGGAGGTGCTCGAGGAGTTAGAGACACCATGCATTCATGCCAAAGGAGTGGAGCCCTCTCACTGTTCCACAACACTGGCATGTGGGACCTTTTCGGCGTCTCTAGAAGCAGGTGATTTATGCTTGGGGTAGGGAGGCAGAAACGCCTGCCCCGCTGATGAAGAGGAGCCCCAAGGACAAAACTATTTGGCTAAAATGCACATATGACTTGATGGAGCTATTTATGTGCATACTATTTACAGAAAGATACTTGCACCTAGCTACGTGAAAGAGCTCACAGGTAGATACAACCGACAAACCAGAACACAGTAGTGCATACTGATTTCCGTCGCATGACTCCCACAAGCTAAATATGCAGTCACGGGAAGGTTCCTGTACTCTCTTTTTTCTTTTCGTTTATTTTTGAGCAAGCAGTAAATTACAGCTTGTGCCAAGATTGAAGATCAATCAAACAATACTAAAGTGTATACAGCATGAGCAATAGGCATCTTTTATTCTCCACGCACAACTGAGGAAAGAATAAACCAAACAGAGAAAGAAGAATGCTCAAGAGGAAGTAAGACCATCCTTGCAAAAATGTCAGCTGTTAAGTAGCAAAGAGAGTAGCATTCCACAGCAGAACAACTTACTTTGAACACACAGCGCAAGTCAATTCACGAGCATTGATAAACGGTGGACAGGGTAATCCAGATCCACAATGTGATGCCACTACATAAAAAAAGGATTGTCCACGGCCAAAACGGCTTGTAAAAACTTTAATATCATCATCAAAACACAAATACTGAGATGAGTATTCATGACTATGATGAGATGACATAAGGTAACCATGGTACTCTCTAACCCAGCCATCTGGACATTCATATGTGCCTGGCAGCATGAAGGAGGACTTCTTTCCTTTTGTTTCGCACACAGCACACGGCACGTTGCGATTTGCGAAAGAAGATGAATATGGTTGATTTTGGCCGGCTCTCTGGTATGAAGCACCAAAAAGCATGCCATTCCAATGGTGATCTGAGTATCGTCCATATTTGGGCTCATGAGGCAGACAAAGGGGATTCCCTCCGCTGCCTTTCTGACCGCTGCGGTCTGCAGCTGCTAATCCATTGTAGACGAGACGCGAGGAAGAATTGCAAGTGTGACGTCCCCAGCGTATGTACACAGGGCCTTGAAAAGAAAAAAAGGAAAATGGGCATAAACCAGTCCTGATCTTTGACACAGAAATCACTAAGCTCATCCGGAAAGTTGTTTGCCTGCATGACAACCATTGATCTGATTGTGACATAGATTATACAACCATCTCCAGTCTGTTACTTTTCCAAGACTTACTCTAGCTCTCCAGATGCAATTTTCTTTCCAGGTTTAGCAGTCACACCGGATGATAACTCTTTATCAAGACGACCTTGTTTAGAAAAAATTGTTTTAAAATGTACAATAAACTGTTGAGTAGCCTGTTCTTAAATCTAGATTTGACCCTGTCCCAAGAAAGAAAAGTCGGCAGGAGAAAATGAACTTTACTGCTCAGACGAAATGTCTATTTCATGTGTTCACACAAACTTCGAGACTACGTTACGTACATATTTTCTTATGAAGCAAAGTTAACTTATAGTTTAATGCTGTTCCAAAGTGCTTTGTTCAGTCTCGGCGAAAGGCATCATCTGACAAGTAATGCAAATAGAAAAGCGAAACTAATCACATCTACATGAGAGAGACACCTACCACCACCTGGATTGCTATTAGCTTGCCTCAAGTCTTCCAGGGCTGTTTTGTTAAACCACTCTAACGCGTCAAAGTCGAGGCGAAAGCAAAAGAAAGGATTAGAAGGAAATTCAAGCAAATATCGTTGTTTTATAAGATCCTTGGGGATTGTTGGTGAGTGAGAAAGAAAAATATTCAAGGGAGAGATTGAGAGGAGAATGACCATGGACATGCCAGGCTACGAATGATATGAAGAAATGTACACCGAAACGTATGGACAATAAACTATTTTGACACTTTAAGAGTCGCTCCGTGATGATTGTCTCATGGGATCCTCTTGCGAAAGCTTCCCTTCTTTAACTTTGAGAACTCCAAAGGAGGAGCTGTAAAATTCTGTTGAACTGTCCCATAGCGTCCACTGGGCCTTACCTGATAAATTCAGTAAAGCACTGGCCTCAGACCAAAACAGAAAAACCAAAATCATGGAGCATTATTCGTTCCACAAAAATGAAAAAAAAAGGGACGTGCATTGGGCTCCGTACGATCTTGCCTCCAAACAGTCCACAGAAAACATTTTCAAAAACACAATGCACCACTAGCATCAAAGAATTCAACTTGCCAAGGCACCGAAAACTTGCTTCCAAGCAAGGAGTTTCCAAAGAGGAAGAGAAAAATCTGCATGACAGGCTTTATAACCACACCAGAAACGGATTAAAAATTTTTGAAAAATACAAAACGACTTTACGTCTACTGTATGATCATGAGCACACGGCTGACCATGAACACAGATGGTTTTGTTTCCTTTTTCTTCCAATCTACAGCAACTGAAGGATTCTCAAAGCTGTTTGGCAGGCAATTTTGCCGTGTATATTTACCTGGGTACCTAGGATAGGGTGGCAGTACAGGCTCCTGAGCCCGTTTCTTTTGCATACTGTGTACAGATAAGTGCATGCTTTGGTGTGCCGCTGAGGCCTGGCATGATCTGAGGGCCTTCAAACTCAGTCAGTTGCCCATCAGTCTATGATTTACAGTCAGGCGGAGTCGGCCGCTCTGGCTTGCTGTCAATGTTCAGATTCCTCTTTCCTTCCGTCTTTCCTTCACCCCTCTCTCTCCTTTTGTTTGTGGTCACTCAAAACGTTCTAGCATGTAACCCAAAACTACACCCTTAGATCCCAGTTACAGAATATCAGGGTAAAAGTTTGTATTGCGGTCTGAATAGCGCTGGCTTTTGGCAAAAACATTAAGGAGAAGTCAGGTTGAGCAAAGTCCTGGAAAACAGTCCTTTCTTCTTCTGGCTGCTCGGAGGAGAGTTTTACTAATACTTTACTCTGCGTTCCCTTCCTATTCATGATATGCAGCTCTCTTGATTGTCATATCCACAGAGCTGTCGGGGTGACTTTTGGCCACACGTGAACTTGCCCGAGGCCTCAGACTTGGCCAATTAAAGAAACTATTCTGAGTGTTAAGAAAAATGTGAACAAGGTCCAAATTATGGTGACGTGAGCAGCAGCACAAGGAGACAAGCACCGCGCTGTTTCACGAATTGAAACACGATCAAGTTGTACGTAGACTACAGGGCCTGCCTATTCGTATGAAACCATACCCTGGCCAGGCCAGGGCAAAGAAAAGAATGCATCATGCTTGTTTCTGTGCGAGACCCATCTTGGCCTCCTCTTGGCCTGTCACTACAGCTCACCGTGCCCGGACCTAGCTCAAACCAACAGAGCTCAAACCATCTTGGCCTCCTCTTGGCTCACATTACAGCTTACCAAGGCCAGACCTAGCTCAAGCTAACAGCCTGGAACAAGCCCTCTGACTCGTATTTGACAGCAGCAAGCAAACACGGCAGGCAGCATGTGCAGGCTTGTGAGCGTTGGTAATATGCGTTGTGCACATACAGATACATTTCGGAGGCCGTTTGTCGCTGAGCACTGAAAGCACCACAAAGCTTTGAAGGAAACGAGCCTGGAAAGAACTGCTATGCTCCCAAGACTGTCTCTCAAGGATTGTTTTCTGCAGCAAATTCCCACTCCACCTGGAAATTCTGTTTCACAGGTGCTTTCGTCGACATGGAGGAGTGACGGTCACAACGGTCTTTACTTGGCATGAATCAGGGGTAGGAGGTCGGGATATTTAGTAAAGACCTTTGTGCGACAGAGTGGCCAGATTTGCGGAGAAAAAAAAGAGTGTGTGCGTGAGAGAGAGAGGGAGAGAGCCCGGAAGGAAGTGCGCGAAAACTGAGAGAGAGAGAGAGAGAGAGCATGACTCTGACCAAAAGAGGAGAAACTTTTCATTTGTCTAAGACAGGTAGGATGAACTACGGGGGCGCAAGTTTCGTGGTCACTTTCTCTGTTCGAAGATGAATTTCGAAACAATTTACAGACTGAAGTCTCCGTCCTCGTATAATGATTATGTTCTTTTCCTGAAAAGCCTCTTCCTGAAGAAGTGATGTGCTTGCGGGTGCCACTGGGCTTGTACGGGAAAAGTACATGTACATGTGTAGTGTTCATATTTGTGAGGTGTGCTTTGATGTTTTGTTTACCGGCGCTGGTTTTGGTCATTTTCGGTAACGCCCAAATTTTCTATGCCAAGCCTTTCTTCCGCGATGCATGTGCTTGCCATGCCCCTCTTCAGTGCTTGTTTATCTGGTTGCTTGGAGTTCTTCAAAGTGATCCTTGCTTGCTTAGTCTCTCGTCTGTGTGGTGTCTCCGCCTTGTTGTTACACTTGGGTTGTAGGAAGTAGGCCAGCCTTGCACTACACACACACGCGCGCGCGCGCGCGCGCACACACACACACACACACACACACAGTGTCGGTAGCATTATCGCTGGTGTTCTACAGCAATCTTACCATAATAATTTTAGAAAATTAATTTGTACTTGAACCCAACTGCGTTTAATTGAGCTATTCCTCCCACTAGTGGCAGTACAGCAGGACGAATGTGTTCTTTTTGTTGCCCGTCCGCTTATCCAGTGACCTCAGTGTCTCTTGCAGTATTTTCTGCATGGCTAGGGAAACATTTTTTCTATCTCCGCCCGCTTGAAGGTGGTCCCCAGTTAGAGACCCTAGCGTGCTCGCGGGTTCTGCCGTCTGCATGAGTTTCTAAAGTGATTGTGGCTCCCAGAGCGTTGCATACTACAACTGTTCACGATCAACTCTCCTTCCATACCTTTTGGGTTTCCTGATTGGAGAACCTCCTGGCTGAAGAGCTTCTTTGTAATTGAGGCGTTCAAATTCAACAACAGAGTTTTCAGCAAAATTCAGAGAATAAGAAACATGCGTGACTTGAAATGTATTGGAGTAATTCATGTATTTGTCTAATTTACTTGAAGCTCGTACTTCACAGATTCAGGATAGACGAAAAGCCTGGCCCTTCACAGAAGGTACGAGGCTTGTGAGGCAGCTCCGTGAACAATGAAAAAATCGTATACTGAAATGGCCAGACGTGCTAAATTCTTACACAAATCACAGAGTGGAACACAAAACAGTTCGAAATGAACGAGGCGAGATTTTTATGTTTGTCAAACTGCTGTGGCTCTATGTGTACGCCACTAGTTAGAGATGGTAGATCTAGGGTCATTTGATGCCTCTTAATTCCCATTTTGTTTGGTCAGTCATCTTGAAATTACGCCAGAAGGGTGGTTAATTTTTCAGGGCTCTGCTCCACTAGCCTTTTCTGGCGTGTTCTTTTGACAAAAGACAGTGCCAGTGAGAGTTCAGTATAAAATTTCACCCTGAAATGGATACCATGCCTGGGTCTGAGGTCGTCGATCTATCGGACTGCATGCTGTGTTGCACTGAGCGACCACGAATGCAAGGAGAGAGACATAAAGGGAGAGAGAGAAAAGAGAGAGTGAGAGAAAAGGAAGGAAATAAGGAAGGAGAGAGGAAGCCAAATCGCAGCTGAACATTGACAGCAAGTCATGTAATGAGGGCCCGCTTTGCCCGATGGTACAATTCTTCTAAGCCAGCAGGCTCCCAACCTAGTTTGTGCGCCCAGGTGCCCTCAGGCCGCAGCTGCATACACACAAAGTTCTCTATAGAAAAGAAACTGTACTGTCAGCTTCTCCCAGTTACACATGTAGCGCAACCCGAAATTGCCTGACCAAAGCTTCCGGAAGTGTTCAGTTGCCATGGGTTGGAAGAACCATGAAAAGACTGCCCGTCTTGACGGCCAACCATGGGCTTGACGCCATGCATGCATGGAGGCCAAGCCGTTCTCTTCTTTCTTCGTGATTTTTGCATCCGGCTATTTTCTGGTTCAGTTATGGAGTCTGTTCTGCAGTTTTCAAAACGGTTTTTGACACTGTCCTTGGATGAATGGTTTAGCTATGCCGATCAAGCGAATCAGCTCTTGCAAATTCCCGGTTGACGCCGAAACTCTACCGTTTGCTTGATGGCTTGCCAACCTTTCATCTCATTGGCTGGTGCTGAAACTCAACTTAATTTAAGTGTATAGCTTGCTGCACAAAACAAAGGTTGACCCCTATGAAGTGCCTTAGACAATGGACTTCATATTCCACCCAAACTTAAGAAATTTAGAACTCTGCCATTTGTAATGTGGGGCTAGTACGTGTTAGGCAATTTCAAAGTTTCTTAATGGTCATGTGGTCTAATACTAACGGTGCTGGTCAAATTGCGTACCTGTTTCACAGTTCAGTCCCTTGTAGCCATGGAAACAGAGACAAGTGTAGCCATTGACACCATCTTGGCAGGTGCTGAAATGTTTGCAAGGAAGACTGGAGCATTCGTTTATGTCTGAGAGGAGCACCGTTCAAAACAGTAGGCTACCTGGGAAGGCTGCAGGTCCTGCACCCTCTGTTACTGTTACCATGACGATGAAGGAACAATGAGTTATACCATGGTACACTGTTTCACCCGGCTTAAGACTAGAATTTTACAGGAAATTCACAGTCTTCTGGTAAAGAGAATGACTTAAGCCGGCCCAAGCTAGCATGAAGTGGCGGGCTTAATGCTCACGCCGGAGGACTATCTAAACCAAAGAGATCTTTCCTTTTCTACAAACCTGATTACTGTGAGACGAGGAAGTAAACTGTTTCGCTGGCTGAATTCCTTCAGCAAAGTTACGTACCTGGATTTGAACATCAGTCTATGCCACAGATCCACAAGTTTACACACAATCTCACAAGTAATGAAACACGGTCTGGATCACCACACCCTCTCTCTACCAACTGAAAAAGAAACCTGACATCATGTATAGATTAACCACTACCCGTGCAACGAAAACCAACACCTCAGTGAATTGGAGTGCCAATCAAGGAGCACAGCCTGAGGTTACTCCACATGGTTTCTTCGCTAATCTCGCTAGCCGACTCATCAGTGATCAACACTTTCATTTTTGCCTACTGAAAGACCATCTTGAGTCAAAATGGAGCAAGACAGAAGTATACTTAAACTAGTCTTTGAAAGAATTAGCAAGAAAGGAGTTTTGGGGCTAATCAAGAATTTTTCCTTCTTTCAAAATATCATATCAGCTCACAAGAAAAAAAAAACGTCTCTTTGATTTTCCATGCTGATCGGCTTATAACGCGTCAGATGGTAAAGAAGAGGTGTGACCGCACGAAGGAAATAAAATGGTGGAAGAAACTTTAATGAAGCTCACACTCCGTCATCCTCATGACGTGATGGGGTAGCAGATAGTATGGCGACTTTCGCCTAGGTGATTTTGTTCCTGGGTTCGAGTCCCGGTCTTGGGACAGATTATGAGCTTCATTAAATTTCTTTCATCATTTCTAAATTATTCCCGAACCTTTTTCACAGTGAGTTCCAGTGTATCCAGGCTGGCAGAAACAAGAGTAGATGTTGACACCATCCTCACAACGACTCCCATGTTGGCAAGGGGATGGACTACACTCGTCAATGTCTGGAGGTAGAAATGAGAAAATCAATGGCAACTGGTGCAGGGCAGGAATTACCAACCACTGACTATCATTCTGGCTCAAAGCCTCTCACCTGATTGACAGCGTACACCGGTGTATCCAGCATGGCATTCACAGGTATAGCCGTTGATGACATCAATACAATTGCCTTGGGAACATGGAGCTGATGCGCATTCATTGCGATCTGTCATAAAATCATGAGTATTGTGTTTACCTTCTTGAAAGGAAACGAGAGATCTTCAGCTTCGGCTAACCATGATAGCTGTTCTGTTTAATCCGTTTCCCATTTTTATTCATTTCACTGTACCTTAAATAAAAAAAAGCAGACATAAAGCTATTTGAGGTCTCACCTGTCTCGCAGTGTTTTCCATAGAAGCCAGGTGCACAGTGACATGTGTAGTTGTTGACGCGATCTTCACATGTAGCACCATTTCTACATGGCCGTCGGAGGTCACACTCATTAAGCTCTGTTGTACGATGAACAGCCCGGCATAACAAAAAAACTTGCGAGAGAACAACATAAGGTAAGAGTCCTTGCTCAAAGCCTACAAATTGATCAAAGCTCATGTGGTGCATTACGCTACAGATCTTTCAAACTATGAACAATGACAAGAGTATCTCCCTGTGTTTCTTTTCTTACACCATTGAAAGGAAGGCTACTAAAATTCGTTTTTGTGGCACCTGAAAGTAGAAAAAAAGTATACATTTCTAAAACAAGAGTCACTCACCCTGTCAAGTCCAAAGCAACTTTTGAATGTGCCATGCCTAAAAACCAATTGATTATGGTCGCAAAGTCTCTATCTCAGAAAAACGCTATGAGAGCAGCAAAGATGGTAGCACTGAGTAGTCCTGAATTTTTTAATTTGACTTTTTTCTTCAGTAGATTATCGTCTCTGCTGACACTCTCTACCATATCGGTAGAGAAGATAATTTGCTCACTCGCAGATGAAAATGAATTGCACTAAAACATTTTGCGATCTTTCCTGCTCAGCTAGCCAGCTGGTAGCTGGAAAAACAGTCTTTTTGGCTACTTTTCTGTCCTTTATAACAAGGGTGAGTTATAGCAAGGGTTTCTTTGCTTTTGTAAGAATAAAATAAATTCTGTCAGCACCATCCGTGATCCAAACACTGCCAGGTATCTGTTTCTTCCGATTGTGTATTCGATGAACAAAGATAAAAAGCTTATTCCTAAGTGAAATATGAGTTTCTAAAACATTTGAGAACTTTAGGTTCTTCACGGCTGAAAAGAGTGAAGAACAGTGGTCCCTCATGCAGAGTGTGCGAGCTACCTTAATGGTAATGGCGGTAAGATTTGCTGCCTTTTATACTATGCAGCAGCATGCTGCTGGTTCATTCACGGTAGCATCGATTGTGGTGTGACTGGTTATTCGCATTATACGGCTCGCCGCCACTGCTGCTTTTTACTATTTTGCTGATTGATAAGTAACGGGGCATGAGGGACGTAGAAGAATGTTCTTATCTCATCCCATGATCATGAAAATTAACTAAAAGGAACACGCTAACCTTCTTGGCATGATGGTCCCCGGTATCCAGGATTACATTTGCATTCATACTGAAGTGAGGAAAACACCCACTGACACAAGCCATGCCCACAGGGTCCTTGATTTGGCCGACAAGCAGGAGGTAAAAAAGGGCTTGCCTTGTATTCTGGAAATTAAAACAAAACTACTGTTATCAGTGTTAGAGATAATTATCTTCCCGCAATTTCAAAGTTCCTGCTCCCATAGGCCCTCGTCTCTTTTCTCAAACAGAGTGGTTCAAACCTGTCCCCCATGCTTTTGTTGTGGGCTGACATAGTGTATGAGACATGTCTATCACCAAATGTACGAACAATTTGCAAATATTGTGTCTGACTTTTCTTTTCCTGGAAATCCTCTAACCTTTACAC
The DNA here is from genome assembly GCA_028571005.1 of Clathrina lutea. NCBI lineage: Eukaryota > Metazoa > Porifera > Calcarea > Clathrinida > Clathrinidae > Clathrina > Clathrina lutea. Next base: position 3,697 of record JAOWAR010231933.1, on the reverse strand, counting down.
CAAGATTTTACTCACTTTCAAAATAACCTTTCAACTCCAAATCCATTGATTTCGATCGATACATCACTACTCTCACATCTATTAGCCTCCTTGGATGGACCCCAGTACCAAAACAATTGTGCGGAGTGGTTGAGATGAGAAAGAAGGGACATGGGGAGAGCTCAAACCAGGTGTGCCATCGCCTACCACATCCCGAATACCCCAATCGTAACTGGTCTGCCACTCTGTTTGAAAGTTCATGGAACTTCCCTGCACTTGACGTGCGTGTGCACCTGAGGTGGCGCCCGAATATGTGCTGGCCCCTTTGACGCATCAGACGCTTCCAGAGTGCCTGTGCTCTAACTGTGCAGAAGTGGCACACACAACAAGTTCTTTTAAGTGCATTATGGGATGATGTCGGAACTGTCATCGACAACAGGGAAGAGGCTGAGAGTACACTCGAGTACCTCAACTCCAAGGATCCGAGCATCTCCCAATTCTCGATGTAAAGATCCGTCTGAAAGAAAATGGTGATGTACAGAGGAAGCTGTACACAAAAGCAGCAAATAAAGGGCTTACTCTGTATTACCACTCACACCAACCACGAGCCACGAAAAAAGCCATGGTCAACAATGAACTGAGACGAGCCACCAAGGCTGCGACTTCGTAGCATCGAAACGACTTGGTTCTGATGATGAGTAAGGATTTGGCGAATAACGGTTACCCGCAGAGCTGGATCAAACAAATGCCACAAGCTAGACAGAAGAAAACTGAACATCAAACAGTACTGGCACCACGGAATGCTCTGATGCTACCTTCATTACCGACTGATTCAACAACATGGCCTACCGCATCTTGAACAAACACGGAACACAGGCTTGTCTTGTCAACTACAACGGCCCCGCAATTCCTTCTATCACACAACGTAGGGCCACAGTGAAGCGTTGCCAAAGCAAGGCGTGTCCTGCATCGATCTGTCAAAGGTCTAATACTGTATACTCAGTAACCTGCCTTCTATGCAAGCAGGTGCACATTGGCTTTACTACCCGTCAACTTGGATGAGCGTGCTAGTGAACATGTGTCTTCAGCCTGACACCACATGGATACTTCAGTATTTGGTGAACACTATCAGGAACACCACGTGAAGACACCACCCAGCATCAAGTTCGGGATCCTGACACATCATCACAACATCTTGACACTCCACATCGAAGAGGTCCTAGACATCAAGATCATGAAACCGAATTTTACCTGTCGCCAAGAGGACATAGGAATGGAGTTTTTGTCTTAGTCTCTGAAATACAAATAGAGGAAGGCTCACTTCACACGATTTCCCTTCAATCTTCACGTTTTAGCTGTTTTGCACCTACACACATGGGCATGCATGCACTCATGCCTACCCAAAACTACCCCACACTACTCTCTCACTTGTTATCTGAACACCTAATAGGCACTTGCATTAACACCTCTGGACCCTAGCCTACGCAAAAAAGATCCAACCAGTCCCCAGTTAAAACGCAGCGAGTTCCTCTCTTATATCTAACCGGCTTTTCAATAACTGAAGAAGGTGTAGATCCCTGAAACGTCTTTTTGCTTACATTTCGACCTTTTTGTCCACTTTTCGTGTCTGTTATGAAGTATTTTTAAAATCTCCAGCATTGACAGTTTGTTGTGAAAGAAAGAAGAGCCTCTGGGTGATGATCATCTTGGTGATGGAGCACTGAGTGACAGGGCATCAGATGATGTAGCTTCAGCGCTGTCTAGGATTCGCCAGGGTATCTTTATGGTGTAACTGTGCGTGGATAAAGAGCTCGAGGCGGATGTGGATGAGGTTAGCAAGGCATTCCTAGTGGATGAAGACAAGGAGCTTGACCGGGTGGTCCCCATCCTGGCATGTGTGGACGGGGAGCTGAAAGAGGCGGGACACTTGTCACTGATATTGGAGTGTTTGGCTACAACAACGTTGATGAATGTGGACTGGCTGGGTTCTCGGACTTCACTCCAAACACTGTCCCACCTTAGTGCAGCCTTCCCCAAATTTTGGGCCGAGTTTATGCGTTTGTTTTTGCCCTGCAGTGGCCGAAACTACTTTTCACTTATCTCCATTTTCTGCTCTTTTTCTTCCGTAGATTTTTTTCCTAATTAGGTTTGACAAACTATCTAGTAAGAAACTTCATCAGTTCGGCAAGTCCCTCTCAAGAAGTCATCAGCAATTATAATTCCTGAAGCCCAAAAGTTTGGACCGGGTGTGCCCAAGGTGCGTTCTTTCTTCCTGCTCGATTTCAGGACGTCTGAGTGATTTTTTTGAACTTCTTCGCTACTTAACTCATTGATGCCATCGTGCAGTTTACTGACAAGTATGCAGTTGCCAATATTGCCTTAAAAACCTACCGGTGCAGATGCAAAAGGGTAGTTCCCCTCCCCTCCCCCTATAAGGAATAAATTGTACAGCCTCATTGCTCTTCTGTAGTTCCAATCCTGCAAGCTACTTTCCATCAACTTTTTGTTTGATCCTGGAGCACCGAACCGTAGTTTGACAGTCATTACGCTCATGCAATGATCTTTGCAAAGTGCACTTAAACACCGTCAGTTGCAAATGCTTTGCTCCACATCACTTTTTTCACTTTCAGCAGTATTCTTGTGGCCTCTTTCTCTCTCTCAACAGGAATGAAGACAAAATTTAGGATCACGCCATCACTACAATTGTCGCATACGTTCCCAATGTAAAGGTTTCACCTGGATTTTTGTCAACATGTCCTTGCTTTCAGTGTGGTTGTTTTCTGTTTGTGTACTTCAAATGCTGTCACAACCTATATTGGTTGCTATTCGGTATTTGTCCAATTATTTTTCTTGGAATGGAAGGAACTTTGATTGAAGGAAATCTAACTATTTCTCCAGAACAAGTGATGGGTCAAGGGTTAAAGCACTGCTTAGAAAAGAAAGAAATTCTCCTGAACACTTGGAGCAATGACCGTCCCTCACAAGGCATGTGAATATACAATCCACATTGGTCAAACCGCGAAGTCGACAAGAGCAGAGCATGCCCCCGATCAGGCGATGTCACATGTAAAAGACGGGCTGACCCTATGTGTGATCGACCATGCAGGTGCAAAGAGAGAGAGACCGAGAGAGAGAGAGAGAGAGAGAGCAAGACCAGAGAAATGCTACCCATTTGCAAACACACTTCGCAACTTGATCCTGACCTCAGTTTGGACTGTAGATCTTTAGAGCATGTTGGCCTGTCGTAAAACTTTGTCTTGGGACTGGATTGGTTCTGTCTTTTAAGGGGGCTTCTAGGCCGGTCGAGCTTCGAACAGGGCAGGACGTTATGTCTTGTAACTGATTTCGCATACAGAGTGCTCTTATATTCTTCATTCCTGTGTTTACATGAGTGGGATAAACAAATTTGGTCTTACGGTAGGTTTATCTCAAGGACTTCAAATACCTGGGCTCAAGCAAAGCAGGATTTGGAATCGAGTTGCCACCGATGAAAAACCACTTCTTTCCAGAATTTTGTCTGCGTCATTGTAAGCAAGAGCCACGAGAATTCTCTCATCGAGTTGTATATTGTGAAAAGCCTGATATATTCGACTGGTGTTGAAGACTTCAGAGTTCCGCAGGACGGTCAGCATGCAGTCTTCGCGGTCGTTGTTGTTTCCTGTCATGAGGGAGTTAAATATGTGGAGGACATGTGCCAAGTCCTTAGAAACGTGTATTA
>JAOWAR010231711.1:0-14183 GCA_028571005.1 Clathrina lutea | reverse complement strand
GAATCACAACATCTGTGCTCAGGCTCAACCACTTTATCCCAGCCCGACGCACTTGTGCATGATTCCGTACTTATGGTCAACACTGTGCTTCGGCTAATCGTGGCTACAACCAACAATACTAGCTGCAATAATTGTTCAGAATACTCACAATAGCATAAACGTTAAGAAGAAAAAAAGAGAGGGATAACCATACTAGTTTTCCTGCATCAGCACTAAGAAAGGAGTAATGGCACTGTAAATGCTGACAAGAGGGTAGACAGAAGCAGCACAAACTTTTTCCTTTGTCAACTCCAAAGGTAAGCACACCAATGAAGACCCGGTTTAAAGAGCTCGTACCGACAAATTAAAGAAAGTGACAAATCCAGGCTAAAATCGAAGTCATATGCTACCCCACTTGGTCATGCAGTCGCCTTGTCTCTCTTCTCCCCTCGCTCTATTGCTCTGTTATCAAGGAGAAGCCTTCACTTTTTTAGGTTTACTAACGATATCTGGCAAGCCATTTTGATATTTCTTATTGTTAAAATTCTGCCATGTATGTTGTGCAATATTCCAACATTCCATACCCTACAGTCCCAGCTAGAGGCCCAACCTGCTCCTCATTCATTTTTATGTGTATGGTCTTAAGCCAATGACTGTGGCTGAGCCTTTTGGCAGCTCTCATCAGGGCTTTTCACCCCTGCTTGCTCACATATCCTGTAGAGACAATGCAACGTTTTCGTGAGTTCAGTCAATGCTCAAAAACATGTGCAGAATGTCCATGGCTTTCCCAGCACTCCCTTTAAGTGGACAGCAAGACAGCAGTATCTTTTTCGGAAAGCAGGTAAAATGACACTGCAGAGAAACAGAGAAAATGTCCAGACACCACTAACAAGAAAAGAAAGTGTATGCAAACCACTGGTGGGATAAAAGTGGAGGATGTGAAGATCCAGAAAAAAGAACTGCATTTTGATGACAGAATGCTACCTTCAGGGGACATTACAAATTAAATTCCCGGGCGTACAAGCTCAGACGATATTTTGTCTTGTTAAAAAATACTTGAAAGGTTCGGGAGGCACGCTTCAACCACGCATCAAATAAAGTATTTGAACAAAAATTCCACCGCCGTACCGTGGTGACTACAAAGTTGCCTCCGCAGCATCAGACCATTGTAGCCTTCTTCCTCCGACACAGTAGCAAACCAATATCAGTAGTGGAAGCAATCATGAGCAGTCCGATGATTTTCATTATTCCTCCTTAATTCCCTTCCTCTCCTGGCCGGAGGCCATAATGATCAAGACACATTCACACAGCACAGCTAGGTTGAGCTTAGCTCTCTGAAGTGAATTCATCATCGGCATGTGACGTTTCAGATAGCGCTATCAATCAGGGCTGCATTAATAATTCTGCAACATTCCCGATTTAAAGTCAGCTTTCATCTCCTGCCAGCTGGAGGTCCTAAACCTTTGCTGACAGGCTAGGATATTTTTGTTGGGAGGGGTCCAAAGTCCAAGAGGTGGGGCTGGGGGACAAAATGCCCGCAATTCCCCCTTTCCAAAAGGTTTGACGCTTGGATTATCTGAAAACTTGCCCAAATCTGTATGATCACGTGATGGAAGTTTTGTTGCCATTGTAATAAATTTATTAAGGGGATTTCCATATCCTACTTTTTCAGTACAATTCAGAAGAAGCTGGCCATAATGCACTACAGATAAGAGGACACTAGATCAGAGAGCAGTTTCAGGTTATTTGGTATTTAGGTACAGCCCCCGTGTGCAGCTTCAAAAATTGCTATGGGAGTTTGCCAACGTCTTGCCATTTCTGCGACAAAATTTAGTGGTTACCATTGCAATATTTTTCACAGCCAGTTTGAAAAAAAAACTCTTCTTTTCCAAATTAGAAACATGCGAGGGAAAACTTGACGAAGCACCAGCACTTTAAACATCACAAGAAGTTAGCATAGGAATTTTCTGTTTCCTCTTTTTTGTTGGGGGGGGGGGGCGAGAGGCAATTAATGTAGCCCCTGGACATTATGATACTATGAGCTTTTGAGTAACGACTGACTGATGGGTACTTCAGTGAAGATCATTCTCAGGGACTTTTCAAATATGTTCTTCATTAGAATGACTGCTGTACGTGTACAAGTATGGATAGCCAAATCTGCTCTTCATTAGAATGACTGCTGTACGTGTACAAGTATGGATAGCCAGTCAGAGGCTATAATCAAAATCAACATGGAGCACTTAGGGAAAAAGGACAGATGTCTGCTCAGCGGCCTGCATAGGCTCTTTGTGCGTGAAAACCTTCTTGACTCTGTACCCTCCATAACACAATGATACTCTGCATGTATGGCATGCACTGCTTGCCCATTTGAAAGACATGCGTGCTATATTTATAACTTATATAGTTCCTCAAGGCCCCCTGGCTACTCCTGAGAAAACTGCCCGCGTCATTAACACCTAGTCTATTCCGTTAACAGTTGAACACTATTGCATCTCATCTACTAGCTTCAAAGGTCATCAGTCCATCTAATAAAGTGTAAGGGAAGTCAAAAACAGGTGTGTCTTGTAGTCCTCCCCAATCACTTGAGGGAAGAGCATTTTCAATAGGAAAAGAAATCCACACACAATGAATATTATGAATACAATGGCTAAACTGCTTCTGGGAAGGTATATGAAAGGGAAGGAAAAATTAAGGCAACACATAAAGAACACATTATAGGTAAGGGTTCACGGTCCATTTCACCTATATCTATATTAGGCAAAGGGTGCATTCTGTTTGGAGCTCATGTGTGGTTCATTGTAGGCACTTCGATAGGTCGTCCAAATAAGGGAACGATTCAAAAATAGCTGATTTCTGTTTGCTTTGGAAACACAAACACGGCGATGGAGCACTCGTTCATACCGGTGATCAATGTGCTGAACGGCAGGGCTGATCTTGCCCATTAAAAGTAATGTTGAAGCTAATTTCGGCAGAAGGCCCTGCAAAGTACAACAAGTAGTGCGGAGATAATTGTGAAGGGGGAATTGTTTCGAAAAGCACTTGCCGTGGATCGATGTGGTCTGGCGTAGGCTATTACGCTTGTGTAGGTCATTGACTGCATGCTCTGAGTGTTAAGAGCGAGAACATCAATTCGGTATCGACCTGCCCGCGTGACGTTGGTCAGTGTGCGCCTGGAATCAATACTGCAATGACCAGAGCGGAGCATAGTTTGCGCCAGCTGCTCACTCTGGGCAGTGCATGGCGTGCTGGGGAGTAGCACATGCGTATTCCACCGGTTGGCCATGAAGCGAGGCTGTGGGCGGGACGTGACGCAATACTGCACGCCTGGTGTTGGGCTCCGTTGCCACTGTACTGTGATATGGCTGAGGGATGTGTCCGTCACGAACACTTGAGTATTCTGAGGAAGACGTGGGTAGGGAGCATTGTTCGGCGATGTTGTAGCAAAGATGTTGAAGTTGGTGTCGGTCTCTCCCTCATTGTAGACCATCACCTGGTAGACCTGGCGCTGCGCACGCATTTCCTCATAAGTGAAGACGAAACGACCAGTGCTTCTACCGTAACCAGCATTCCACGGTCTCCTATCCTCATCCCTCTCGTCATTGTTTGAGGCTAGTTGGGGAAAGTTTGCTGGAGGTTGAGGCCGGGGCTGCTGTATAATAACTGGATTGATGCGGGGTGGTGGTGGGTTCATTAAAGGAGGAAGATTTGGGTTTCGGGGAAAGTTCATGCTTGGCGGAAAATTGGCAATGGGTGGAAAGTGATTGCGAACTCCATTGAAGTTATGCTGAAAGCCATTTGGGCTGTTGTCTGGTAGGTCTATGTCCCACGGATTATCATCAAAATCTTCATTCTCCTCATTGGCATTGTCATTATCGAAGATCTCGGGTTCAAAGAGGCGTACTGGCACGCCATCCCTGGTTACAGACCAGGTAACCAAACCTCTGCAGGGGAAGACGGTGATACTGACTGGAGTTATGGGGTTCGGACTAGCAGTTGTGTCGAATGTGAAAACTTGCATCTGACGACGCTGCAGTGGATAGCCGCTGATCTCCTGATTATTTCCCAGAGCAATGCCTTGAGGTGAGGTGCTGATGTTCGTTCCTACATACGCCACTTCCTGTCGAGTCACTGCATTCACTGCCTGCAGGTTGATGTAGTACTGAGTTCCTGGCTGTAGCCGAGAGAGGACAGCACGTGTATCTCGTGTGCAAATGGGTCTGGCAGTCATCATCTGGCGGTTTGTTGAGCATGTGTTAGGAGATGACATGCCTGTAGCATGTGGTTGCGTAGGCATTGCTGTAAGGCAATACTCCGTTGGGTTGGGTCCCACCGCAGGGTGCCACTTTAGTCCGATTTGAGTTGGGCGGACCCACTCGACACGAAGCAGATCATTCTCCGGGAGCTCTGGGTATGGACTAGCTGCGAGCCGTCGGAGTAAAACGATTCGGAAAGATGCATCCAGCGCGGAGTGAGGGTTGCTCACCGTCACCATGTAGTTACCACCCTCCGCACTCTGCTCAGTGAACGTCGACGTGCTTCTCTGAAGCCTCGTGCCCAGACCTACATGGGCGTTGAAGTCGGCCATCTCCGGTTCCCAGTTCGGTGGCATTGGTCGCGGTGGAACTCTACCGGTGATCGAAGAAGCTGGCATCCGAAACGACGGCACCTGAGCGGGATTTACTTGGGCTGGACCAGCATTTACTTGTTGACCAGGAATAACTGGTTGCCCAAGGGCAGGAACTCTTGGTCCGGGCTGAAGACCTACAGGTTGCTGTGGTTGAAAAAGTCCCGGTTGCTGTTGTTGACCAGGAATGCCTGGTTGCCCGAGAGCGGGCGTTTGCGGAACTCTTGGTGCGGGCTGAATGCCTACGGGTTGTTGTGGCTGAAAAGGACCTGGTTGTTGTGGTTGTTGGGGCGGTGCAAACTGCTGTCGTCCAGTCCACTGTGTTTGTCTACGACGTCGCCCGAGTAAAGGATGAGTTGGTTGTAGTTGTGGTGGTGGTATTTGCACCAACCTGGCAAGTGGGTCTTGAAGTGGAGGAAGCAGGGATGAGGACGGGCCTTCCTGCTGTTGGTTGCCTTCGAGCGAGTTATGTTGAAAGCGAACACTGCCTTCCTGCGTTCTGACTGTCCAGTCCACTGCCCCGCTGCACGCGGACACAATGAGCCGGAACTCACCGCCCTGCGGCGTGTTGAAGCCAAACGTCTGCGTTGAGCTGGCTGGCAGAGCGCGCATAATGGGCACAAGCTCCTGCAGATGAGTTCCCTCTCCTTGAAAAGGCTCGCCCTGTTGCTCGGGAAAGCCTGCTGGCCATTGCCGCTGACCAGGAAATTGATGATTAGGGTTCGGCACAGACGGGTGCGGAGGCATTGGCTGCTGCCTTGGAGGAATTCCGCCGTTTCCAAAAGGGGCTTGGTTCGGGAACTGTCCCGCACCTGGCTGTTGCCCGACGAGGAAGGGGTTTGGATGTTGAAGCTGCGCCACTGCGTGCGCGATGACCAGCCACCCGAATACGAGAGTCTGTTTCATTGTGGGCAAACTGACAATGAGTCGGGCGATTCTGAAAGAGAAGAAGAAGAAGAAGAAGAAGAAGAAGAAGAAGAAGAAGAAGAAGAAGAAGAGCGAGACGCATGTTTAGTTTCGGTTTCAGTATATTTCTTTCCAGCTCCCCAGGACATGCTCCTCTCTGAACGTATCACCACCAGTGCCCTCCAGGCTTAGTTTCAGTGATGCTGACAAACAGCGAATAACCCCCACCTAGGTTGTGCGTGTAGACAGAGGGAGGGATTGGAACCTGGTAAATAGGGAAATCGGAATTGAAAGATCATTGAGAGTACGCCCTACCAAGAAATTTCTGTAAGCCAACGAGACCTGTTTGAAATTTCCAGTGTGGTGTGTGTAACCTCAAAGGGGTCGCTAGCAGTTCGTAAAGGAGATTTTTGTGCTTAGACAGGACCTCGATTTCTGAGCGTCCTGCCATCATAGCTCTCCCCTCCGACAAGGCTACAAGGCGAAGTTGAGGCCTAGGTCAATCACTTTATTTACACAAGAAGCTGTCTCGCAGTGCAAAATCGTCAGGTAGATTGTCTGCGGATGCATTGCACACCGCTTGCAGGATCTTACGGATACACCTCACTCACCTGCTTTTTTCCGAAATATAACTCGAGTCGAAGTGAGACCCAGCTCAGTAGGAAAGAAACCGATGGGCCGTTTCACCTAACTCTTCGAAGCAAGAAAGGAGTCGAGACGGTCGACTTCGATACTAGCGCAGCGTACACACACGAAAAGCTGAGAGCTAGTTCAAAGCGTTTCCCTCCTCCTCTCAGACAGCTTATTAACCCTGCTGCTGGACATGCACCATGCTGACGGGCTCAACATGACTGTTCGCCGGGTTTTACCGGAAATTCTCACGTCACGACGGAGCGCTGACGTCGGCCGTCTTCAGCACACCCGCTTTGCGACTGGCTACTGAGTGGCAGATCATCTACGTACTTCGTCGTCGGTCAACTGTGTTTAAGCGGTTGCCAGGGAAGGTCATCTGGCAGGATCGGGACGCCGCTTGAAAGGCGCTTGCTTGGCTAGAATCGAATTTAGGTGACCAGCGAGCCGGGGCAAGTGGTCAGCTGTCAAGCGAGCGAAGCGACGCAGCTGTGGCGACGCCGAAACTGTGAAGGATCGAATTTGGGAAACTATAATTCAACAGCGGTCGACATTAAAATTCGAAAAAGCGCAGCCCGCAATAATCGTTTCCCGGCCCATCTCCACCAAGATTGTCGGTGCGAGACCACGACCAAGCCTCGGAGTCCCTGTCATCACTGAACCTATTTTTCTGATAACCTTCATTTCAACTGAGCTTCTTTGTCTCTCTCTCCCTCTCTGTCTCTCTCTCAGTCTCTCTCGCTGTCTCTCTCGCTTAAGTGAGAAACGATATCGAGCTCTCACCAAAGGCACGGTTGATTTGGTTTTAGCGCGCTTCATTCGGTACGTTGCGCAAGTCATAGGTCATGTCTCGAGAGCGATTTTGGTTCACAGGTCCGAATCGAGATAGCATAGTTTGGTGTGAAACGAAGCAATTAGAGGCCTTTCTCCTTTAAATGAACTGCATGAGATCGAATCGGCCGGGGTAGCTTTCCATTTTTGACTGCATCCCATCATTTCATTCGCCCGGCGCCATTTCGTGGATCATTGACCTCTTCGCTTCACACAACTCCGACCGTGCGCGTTGGTGAATGTGCATGTAGCACGATGTGGGGGGGTACACGTTGTGCCTGAGGGGTTTGTTCAGCTGAGGCCACACTGTCTGTTGCTAATTTAATCGAAAGAGACCGATGGATTATCATGGCGGCGTCCCAAAACCGTCTGACTTAATACTTGGGAGGTTTCAATTTGTCAAAAATATGCATTCAGTTATTACGTACTTGGGTCTGCCTGGTGAAAAAGAAGCTTGTTTTTCTTTACGCATATTCTTCCCTTTTAGCGCTCATATTAGCGATGGTAGTGCCTTTGCTGAACGTGTCTCCTTGATTGCGTGCGTGAACGCCAGCAAACACGTTACCTTTGGAAAATCACTACACGGATTCGGCGGATCGGGACAACAATTTGTAGCTTTACATAGCGGGACGGGCAAAATTCGAACAAGGTATCAAACATGGCCCATTTACATGGCACGACAAGCCTTTTCGAAAGCAAGACCAATAATTGCAAAGTCTGCAGAGGTATTGCCGGCCATAACTCCCTGTTCCCCGTAGCTGCTTCGTTCAAAAGTGATCAGGCGTCGCAATTGAGCAGCGAAACTAGCAAAACCCTCTCCCCTCCCGCAGAGCTGCTTCAGCAGCTGTAAAAATTGTCATATTTGACGGGAAGCTCTTCTACCACACTTGCTCTTGTACCAATTTGACCGCAGTGGACGGATACGGAGAGGAGACAGAAAGAAAGGGCATTGGAGCCGCCGGCTCGAACATGCGGCGCCATCGCCAAGCAGTCGACGTGCCACGGTCTGGACCGCTCTGCCACTCGGGCAGCAATACGCACGTCAATCAGTCTTTCTTGCTTCAATCTCAACTGCAGTGGAATTTCAAGGAGGCCTGGAAGACGACAGTCACGGGGACGGCTATACTCGGCATGTACTACTGAGGCGTTGCACAACCACTGCCCAAACTATATCCCGATCGGGCAAGCATTGTTCCCGTTTGCCTCCATAAATGGCCCGAGAATTCGACGAAACACCAGCAGCAAAGGAATGGCCGCCCATTGCCCTCCACTTGTGTCTAAAGAAAGCATTAGGATAACGGAGCCTCACGTCAGCAGGTTTTGCGCCAAGCACTCTGATTACTGAGAGAAGTCTCGCAGATTGGTGGTGGAGTTTGATGCACTATTTCTCGAACCGCTCAGAAACGTCTTTAACCAAGTCAAGCTCAATGCGGAATGAGCTTGCCCGGGAGCTTCTTGATCAAGACTTGCACGAGTCACGGTACCTTAACATTTACATTGGATACGATTAAGAAGGAAAAGAAAGAAATTTGTGTACGGCAATGACGCCAAATAAGAACATTCCTGCTTTGAGCCAAATTATTTTGCACTGCAATAACAATCCCTCTTTTGGGAAAGACTTGGGAGAAAATGTAAAAATGTAATTTTGAAGGAGACATAATGGACTAACAAGGTGATTCCGTGCCAGGGTTCGGGGGTCGGGGCATCATTTGAATTCACTCCAGAGCGGCTACATCAAATTGTGCACCCCATTTTTCTTGTGAACATTCTCTAGGTGAGTGCACGCAAGAGGTAGATGCTGCATGCTAATCGGACGGATCTTATCCACGACAAAAAAAATTCGTACACGCGACTTTAGCACTAAAATATATGACATTCTTGGTCGGTAATAGCTCCAATTTAGTTAATTAAAGCAAATGCTCAATCTTACTTCACATTTGCCAAAGGTTTCCAAGAGCAGCATGCAATGGACCTCTAGAAGGGGCTTCACCAGACGCCATCGGCAAAAATCACATTTCTGCATGGCGCACAGCCATGCCCGACCCCTAGAATCATTCCTCGCTGTGGTCCATCCAAAGGAAACATTTTGATTTTGATCGTACGTTAGTATTTTCCAATTTAAAGAGTACAAATAAAACAAACAGGGAAAGTTATTCAGAACCTGATGAAGGCTGGCACAGATCAGCCGAAAAGCCCTTGGAAATTTACTGAGCTTTGAGTTGCCGGAGAGGAGAGAGTTTTTTTCTATACAAATGGTGTTGCTGTACTTGCAATTCGCCCGATTGAAATAGTAATTGTTCAGTATAAACCAGCACGAGAGTACACACCAGTACAAGAGAAGGGTGCTTTTTGAACTAACCGCACATCTTCAATTAGCTTAGTCAATTTGATGCCACCAGAGAAAGATCAGTTTGGAGCCCACAAATGGGAGACAGTGTACTCCATCATGCAAACACAGACCTCCTCATGCAAGCGTCTCGATGCTAGCGCTGATTGCGTGGAAAGAAAGCACTCCGTCTTGTTATCACACGACAGGAACTAAACTATAGTACCGGCCTAGCCAGTTAATGGTTGATCACAGAGTCCAAGATGGATATACGTTACTACAGTGAAGGAAAGTAAGCATCACTGAGTATGGTAAATTCTGGCACAACTAAAAGAAAAAGGAACCAGTTAACATCGAACGAAATTCAAACTGAACATTTTTATGGCGAGACTTGAAAAGGGAGTCAAGATTCCCCCATGAGAAGCATGCGTGTGTAAGGAAAGTTCTCATTGATAACCGTATGCACCACCTTCCTCCAGTACTTCTGTCCGGCGCTCAGTCCTCTTGAGCGCTTATGCTTAACACAGTCTACCATAAACTGGTTTCCTGTCAGCTGTGTGGCAGTCATTTCTCCAAGGATTACAACCGAACAAACTTGTGTTCCACCCATCTGGGTGCCAACAAGAGACAAGCGATATTCAGAGGTGCTCGCTCGGTTGTCACCTGTGGGCAGCAGCTTACCACTGATGAGGTTGATGTCTTCATCAAAACATTCTAGAGAGTTAGAGCAGTGTGTTTTGGCTTCATGAGAGAAGCGATCTGATGAGAGAGAGAGGGGGGAAGGGGAAGAGAGAGAAAAGACAGAGAGAGAAGCAGCATTACTTTCAGTAATGTTTAATCTCTCATTTACATGCCTCTCTTGATAATAATAATAATAATAAAAAAAACAACAAGACCATTCTCAAAATTGTAGTCCTAGTTTGAGTTTGGTTACACTGTGGTAGTCTTCGTTAAGTGAGAGAAGAATGATTGTCTTGAATGCAACGGTCAGTGATATGAAGAAAAAGATGATTTGTCAACTGCATCATTGCACCTGCTACAACGTGTTGAGAGCCAATCGCAACATAATATGAAGTGGTAGATGCCTGCTCTTATTGAACACAGAATTCCTTACGATATTCAACAGCCATATTTGTTCCCTTTAGGGTGGCCGTGACCATGGCACCACGGCAAAACGGCACAACTGACCTGATTGACCGAGATGAAAAGTGAAGACGACATTCCGCAGCATTTTTGTTCTCTGTCGTCTCTTGTTGACATAGCACGGCACACGGTCAAGGTAGATCTTCATGGTGCCATCCTGGTGACGCTGGACATGACTGAAACGGACGTCAAGGCCGTCTTCCAAACAAAGCAGAGACGGGTCAAGTCCTGATGGCTTCGATGCCATCAAGACTTTGTCAGCTGCCATGGTCAACTATAATCGAAAACACAAAGAACATCAAGAAAAAAAGTGATTGAAAACCATTTCAGAAAAAGAAAAACGCCTTTTTCCTGTTTATGATCTCATTGGAACAATATCAAACAGTTCATTATTCTCTGTTACCATGAAAGGCAGGGGACATATTTTTTACTGTGGAATACAACCGTAATTCATTTTTATCTCTGGCCAGTGTGAAACAAACTCGACTCATTTCACCGATGACTGACCAGAGTGCTTGATCATGGGGTCGAATGGAGCTGAGTGTCGACAACAGAGCTACATTCTCTAGCTATTTCTAATAATGTGTACAGAGAACACATTGCACAGAGCTTGGTAAGGCATGTCAAGGCAGACATGAAAGTCCTTTCTTCCTGGTACTATTAGTTTCACGACCAAGGTCAGTCTTCAGACAGGCGGCCGTCTGCCTTGACTTCCCTTACCAAACTCTGCGTTCGCACACGCAACGCATCAAGTACTCTCTCTCTCTCTCTGGGCCGGAAGAACTCTTCTTTATGATAACATAGTATAGCCAGTGATCAGGATTGAAACTATATTTGACAAAATGTAGAAGCTGTGACCAGATAAATACCGTGAAAAGCTCAAATGTACACCACCCTGACCATCAACCCCCAAATGGGAGCCCGATCTTGTTCATCAGGAAACTGCTTTTAAACAAATTGCGACTGAAATTTTCTTGGTTTACGGTAGTAAGTTTTGCGTTTTCTTGGCAGGAAAAAATCGGGAAACTTCTTTAGCTGCTCCTTTCCTGGGATCATCCCATCGTATTTTAGTTCCCTGAATGTAAGTACTGGTACCACTGCAAATCCGGAAAAAGTACGTACACTTTTTTTTGAATTAACATTAGTACCCTTTACAGTATAACACAGCCGGCACTGTGTGTTTACTACTGCGTCGTAATGATCCTGATGATCTAAAGCGGACAATCTTCATCAAAAATAAAAAGGAAAAGAAGAAGTTTGAAGAAAACAGCAATGAAGGTACAGCAGGAAGCTGAGCTCTTCAGCAGCAACTAGAGTAATGCAAATGCATGCCTGTACGGGGCACATACGGATCAGCTACGTGTGCGTGTGCACATCTAACCTGGCACATGCAACATGACAGGAAGTTCATAACCATGATGATGGATAACAGGGAGGACAGTATAACAAATTATTCTGGTGCCTCTGACTGGTCCACTGCCCATGTTCGTCCAGATCCAAAATGGAGATGTCACGCTCAGGCGCTGGGCGCAGCAGCAGCCTACTCAAAACCAGGTGACTGCCCTAGTGCTTAGGTAAGTGCTAAAACAAACACATAGAGCTTACATGTATACCAGGTCAATCGCTTCCGAACCAGTAGCGATCGATGCCGAATGCATGTGATCGATCCTTCTCACAACTCCGTGACGTCACCCATACAAATTCCCCATCCCCTAAGAGGCCCGGTTGTGAATTTCCAATCACAGCCCCTTCATGTGACAAGAGGTTACGAGTTTGAATCAAAGGTTATGAGTTTTAATCATAACCTGAATGAAATTCATAACATCTTACCGTGGTAATCACAATTGCTTACACGTTTACCCACTCAAGCAGGAAAATCACAACCTTTTTTTTTAGGCGGGAAACTTAGGCACCAATTTTCAAACCAAAAGAAACATGCAATGCACTGCACAGGCAAATTTGTGAGGAACAGAGGAGAATGGCGTCACCACAATCAAGGTGATCTTCTTGCGGATGTCGAAGCCGTTCTTTACGCCAAGGATGAACCGCTACCAAAGAAGCCTCGCTTTGGAAACGTTGTCGAGAATAAGGGCGAGCCAGCTTGACAAACCAGGTGATGAACGCTCACCAAACCTCACACCAGCCACAGGATTCTCGGAAGTGGCCTTAAACCAGCCGCAGGATTTTCAGCGCTAGCCTCTTCCCACTGCCGAAGCTGCAGGGTCAAGAGCACAGGTCCCTTACGTTCCACGTGCGACGGAAGAAGACGAAGACGAGCGGGGCTGGGATTCACCAATGATCGACGCAGTCGTTCTTGCAATGAACGAGTAGATTCCAAACCGGCTCAACCTCGAGCTCCAGCTCCAGCTCCGCAACCCCAGAACCATCACGTTGCGACGTTCCATGGCTGCACCTTCTATTTTAAAAAATAAACTAACCTCTTTTACTCGTCTAGTCTTTCATATAGCCCTGATTCGCTCATCAACCTCAATGGTTCAGTCTTGTTTCTCACCGCTTGCAACTTCTCCGTCTGGTTGCTTATCTGAATACACGCAATAAACATGATCATCCTGTAGTGCGTGGGTCATGACAAGAGTGCATGCATGGTTGGGTAGCGGGTTGGGAGAAATACAATCATAGCCTCAACACTCGCTCTCGACCGGGTTGTGTTTGCCGTCTCGACCTATCAATCTATACTTCTTTTGCTGCTTATGCGCAGTCTACCCTGTCAGTTGGCATGTACGTACAGCATGCAGCAGACAACAGCCGAGCCAGAATTGTGGTTCACATCAATTACCGCAGCCTGACAACTTGTCAAATCTACTTTACTGCTGCCAAACTACATATACATACGCATCGAGATATAGATGTTTCGCCTCACCGAAAAGTGCTCTCTCTCTTTCGACTCGACCTTCAACTTACCTTCCAGATCTTACGGTCCTCGAGATCTCAGCTGAGCAGTGCCAGGCCGGGCTTCGAGCGAGCGGGCCTGGCTATTTGTAAATAGCCGCGAAATCTCGATGGACCCCAGTAGCGTGTTAAAGTACGATCACAATGCACCTTCAGAAATGCTGGCTTTGCTGCCAAACGCTGCACTGCCGCCGGGGCACGGAACGATTGGCTTGACGGATAGCACTGAAACACCGCCGAAGCACACCGCAGAGAACGCGATGAAAACCCGACGAAAAGGAAAACGGCCTTTCCCGCCTCTAGCTTTTTCTAATACATGTAGCTAGCTACGATCGAATAGCCCGCCGTCTGACGGAGGCCTATGGAAGTAGGACTGGCGCAGGCCAGTAACTGTCAACGAGCAGCACAAGCTAGGCACTTGGCTGTCTTTCACCAGACCAATTTGAGCGCATCCACCCGCGTCAAGCGGCGAGTCCGACTTCAAAAGTACAAGTATTTGACAAAAAAGATCGCTTCTCTTACTAAATCACCAGCTTTTGTGCCTGCGCAGAGTGCAAACCGCTGACCCCGAACGCACTGCATGCAGTGCAGTTGGCACGTGGACTCCCACGCGACCGCCGGTACATCATTGCAACATTGCACATGTTGCTACCCGTACTGTACTATTAAGGCTGTCGGCAAGTTCGCTGAAATCTTTGTGTTGCACCCGGAATACGTGGGACGGGTCGGCGAAGCTTCAATGTCATCCACTCTATAGTAGTGCAGTTCAGGATCAGCTAGCTATAGTTAGATTGCTCCGGCTCCACGTCCGTGTGCCGGGCGCGGGCGGGCGGG
>JAOWAR010231600.1:0-14186 GCA_028571005.1 Clathrina lutea | reverse complement strand
GAAATTTTGCAGAAGCTCAAAATCCGTGCCGAGACCGGGACTCGAAACCTGACCTAGAAACTGCGCCATTGCCCATCCATTTTGAGGATGACGTGATGGTGTAGCGGACAGGGGATTCTCGTATGCTAGGCGATTTGGTGCCGCAGGTTCGAGTCCCGGTCTGGGCACGGATTTGAGCTTCTACAAAATGTCATCAAATGTGTCTTTTCTCCGTTCGGTCACCTCTTCTTCGATACGAACTAGGTAGAATGAACGAATTTGTAGCCACGGGCTCTTCCGTCCAAGTTCAGCTTGAGGAAGTTCCTACATCGTCCTTTTTTTTTTCGAGGCCAATGCTGCCATTGGGGCTTTCGTGTTTCCGTTTTGTTCCTCCTTCTTAGGACAAGCTGACTCTTGATCATTTCAGTGCTGGCGGATGCACTCAGAAACGATGTGCCATTCCCCTACTAGCCACTACTCCGCTGCTCACTAACTTGCTGCTTCCCTTCAATCTTTTCCAGCTTTCACGTCTTGCGTTCAATTGCAAGTTGGGCTGATGTGGACCTCTTCCTGTCCAGTATATGCACTTGTACATACATTTATCACTTCTTACATGTACGTTATATACCTCATCTATCACTTCTTACATGTACGTTATATACCTCATCTATCACTACTTACATGTACGTTATATACCTCATTTACATAAGGCGTGGTATAGACTGAGACGGATATGGTCGGAAGTTTCAATTCATGATTTGCACGGTATACAGTTCAATTTCGTCGATCGCCCCGCCTCGTGTCGAATCTAACCATAGGACAAACAGCCGAGGCGCAGTGGTGCAGCTACCTGACCCACCGCGGCCGGAGGCGATGCTAGCTCGGCCGCCGCACACGCGTGCTCACGTGACTGCCGCGGCGGTGCCTCGCACAAGTATACGCGCTCTCAGTGCAAAGTAGAGGCATCCTCACGCGTAAGCGCCCAGCCCGTTGTCTCTGCACAGCACCGACAATCGATCGAAACTAGTCGAGCGCACGGAGTCTTCGCCAGAAGGTTGACAGCTAGCCTTCGCATTTACTGTTTGCATTTATCTGCCTTTATTGGCCTCGAGTTCAGCTGGAGGCCCTTCTTCCCGCGGCGGTGCAGCCCTCGTTCCCCCAGTCGAATGAAGAAGGAACAGACAGGCGTGCAGGCAGAAACTTGGTTTTGAGCGAGCAAGAGAAAAGCCGAGAGAAGCCATGAGTTCCAGTCGCCACGCATCGCCTCAAGATGTTGAGGAAATTCTGGAAATGCTGACCAAAGGGGAAGGCTCTGGGAATATCGTCACGCACAATGGCGAGAGAAAGGAACTGGTCATGTGTGACGATGGCCAATACGATGCCATTCCTGTGGACGGCAGTCAGAGCGCAGGTCTCTATCGAAGCGGACAGAAGATGGCTGTGCCCAAGCACGTTCCTGGTGGCGGATTTTGGTGAAATTAGACTCTTGCTGCTTCTGTCGACACGAAGGTTTTGCGATGCTCGACACGTGACCAGAGAGATACGGCGCTCTGATTACTCCCGCTTGATCAACAAAATCATGAAAGGTTCTCTCTCTCTCTTCCCCTTCTCGCTCTCTTAATCTCTTACTCTCTCTCTCTCTCTCTCTTTCTCTCTCTCTCTCTCTCTCTCTCTCTCTCTCTCTCTCCTGTACTGAACGTGCCCGAAATCTTCGATAATCATACTTGTGTGTTTCCTCTTTTCTTCCTTTTGTGTGTCTAAGATGTTTCAATACATCTACAAAATATTTTTTGTGAATCCGGGCCTATACTCTCGATCCTTGTCTTGACAAGAATGGTACTGCACGGGGGAAATGTGCAGGGGTAAAGCGTTTTTTCTCTCTCTCTCTCTCTCTCTCTCTCTCTCTCAAAACGGAAATTGTGCAAGGCAGAAATTGGCGCTGCCCGAAGCTCCTCAGTTGAGAGCATACTTTGAAAAAAGGAAAGCGAAAAAGGAAATAGCCCTGTGCTTGCCATACCTTTCAGTATTTCCTATGGCACGTTCCGCGTATCTTCGCCCATTCACCTTGCGCCGCGCGGCGCTAATTCTATGCAGGACGCCTTCCGCTTTCCGCTTGTGGTTACCACCACATTCGTCCCCACAATTCCCGGGGCTGTGAGCTGGGGATCGG
Organism: Clathrina lutea; assembly: GCA_028571005.1. Taxonomy (NCBI): domain Eukaryota; kingdom Metazoa; phylum Porifera; class Calcarea; order Clathrinida; family Clathrinidae; genus Clathrina; species Clathrina lutea. The sequence continues at coordinate 12,037 of JAOWAR010231600.1, read as the reverse complement.
CACCGCAGCGATGCAAACAGGCGACATGACTCCGCCAATGTACTGTCCAGGTTTCACAGTGTTTCGATATTGAAGTCATCTCGGAGCCGGCACACCGTATAGTTCGAGAATTTCACAAGCTGACATCACTCTAACAGACGTACATCAAGTGATCTAAGCCTAGTTCCGACGCTGGGAAAACGGAAAAAAATGTACAAAGAAGTTCGTGGCAAGGGAAAGAGTCTGTCCATCGGTGGAGGACGCTCTAAGAATCCACACCGAGTCTTCATGTACCAAGAAGAACTGAACCTCATCGAACGCATCGTTACCACGGGCCAGTTCACCGACGGTTGCGAGACTGGTGGAGAGCTTTTCGGCGGCTACAACGAACCGAAGAACTCGAGTGTCGTCCAGCTCGTTCTTGGCCCAGGTAAGAATTGCGAGCGAACGCCTATACACTACTTTCCCGACGAAGAGTACAATCGACGAATCGGAGGAAAACTGCTCGGAATGTACGCTATGGAGCACCTCGGATCGTGGCACTCTCACTCGGGAAAGATAAGAGTTCCGAGCGACGAAGACGACAGGACTCTCTACGAGATGATGCAAGACACAGGTATGGAGCATTTTCTTCTCTGCATGGTCACCAAGGATCCCTCGTTACGCATGTCCGAAAGCTCGCCCACTACAGTGCACATGGACGCCTACCTCTATCACATTGATCAGACGGGGCAGAGGTGGAGAGAGGAGTTAGGCTACCTGTTCGAACGATTCGAAGGGGACGCCGTCGATTCCGGAAGCCAGACAGGAAACCTGATGGCAGGAACAAGTCCGTGGAGGCACCTGAAGGATGTAAAGGAGGAGATTCTGCAAGACGCTCATCAGCCTCAACTGATGCAGGGATTTCTGAATGACATGCTACCAGAGTGAGGACTCACCCGGTGAAACCAAGCCATTGCCATACAAAGCAACCTGCATGGACTTAATCTCATGCCCTCTGTGAGCTCTGTCTGTACTTAATTCCTTCATGACTTTCACTTTCATACATATCTAAGCACCTTGCTTTTAGAGCTCAGCTTCCCCAACGTTGGAGGGAAATATCTATAAAACTATTTTCTTTCCTTGTCATTATCATCTCTGCATGTGTCGGAATTCCTAAGGAAGGCCAGGACAATGCTGGCGGAAGCGTCCAGCACCTACTGGCTGATGTAAACTCATGCTCGTGTTGAGAAAGAAAATGGATGTGAAAAAGACATTTAATGATGATTTGTCTGTCTGTCAAGTCTCAGGCTGAGGTCTTTGAATCATACTAGAAATAATTCATCCCTTCATTAAACATTTTCCGGGAATGTTCTTCCCAACAGTTCAAGGGTGTTTGCAAGCAGATAGAGAATCCTCTTTCGCAGTCAAGCCATGGCAAGGTGATCTTTACAGCTAGATCCACCGAAACCAAACAGCTGGAAGTAGGTGGCTTGGCTGTTCATTTCTAGGTAATTTACGCCGCACGCAATACCTTCTCTGCATGGAAAGAGTGAGAAAGGGTCGTTCAAGGCTTGATAGTACTGTATTCTTGCCTCGCCATTACTGTACTTTTGCCAGGACTATACTTGTGTGTGGGCTTGTGAAAAAAGCTGCGAGCCACACTCGCTGAGTGACAGTGTGTATTTCAACTATGAAAATCTCTCCCCCTTCCGTGATCTCATTAAAGGGGGGCCTATTTGTAGTTCTTTCTTTTCTGTTTTCTCACTTCTGGAAGCTGGGAATGCAAACTGAAATAAATGATTGGGGTCAAAAGACCAGAACGGCCGTACGTCTTGAAGCTGGACCACAAAGGGAAGAGCCAATGATCAGGATAGTTCATAGTTCAACATCTTATACTAAGATTATATGAAACGCGCTGATAATTCACATAAGTATTTTTTCAATATCACACTTTCCGTGTGACCGATGAAGACCTACTTTCATCATAATTTTGAATATGGTGAGAAACAGTCGCCACAAGCCAGGTAAGAGTTTCCCATTAAAAGCCTTACTCGCCTAGTTCTTTCTTTGCTAATACCCTTGGTTTGGGGAAAGCAGGTGTACAATTGACGTATTTTCTTCACTGACAAGGATAGGTAGAGGCATCCATGTTATAAGAAAGGGAAGGTAGTGTCTAGCAGCTAACTGCTATATAAATATATATGTGTATCTTGGAGCAACTAAGCTTCAAGAAAGGAAGAAAATGAATTTGTCGTATGCCCTAATCTTACTGTGCTATGAATAGTATGGTTAGACTTCTCCTCTACTATTAACTTGTGCAACAACAAAAAGAAACAACAACTGCTTGGATCCTTAGGACGCCCAGTCCTCACTTTTGGGCTGCAGTTTTGCACTTGGGTATCAGTATCTAAGAACCTTCAGCTTCGCCTGTGCATATGCATGCATGTATGTCATGGTGTTGCATGCATGCCTCGTCGACGTGATCTTTCGCCACACCAGATACATCGACTTATGTGATGACATCAACGTTCAGAACAGAAAACCAATCAGCGGCCAGAAATTCCTTCGCAGAACTTATTTGTGAATCGGCCGAAACGTTGGGACTGGGCGGCCTAAGGTAATGGCACCCATAGTTGGTTCCACTGTTTGGGTGCCCAAAGCTGATGCTGCATTATCATCTCATGCGATTGCAGGCTTGCCGGCGTTAATTCGGCCGAAACCTGCTCTCCCAACCTGACCCCAGCAGTAATACGCTCCAGCAAGTGAAATGTGTTTCTGGATGGCAGATGACTAATAGCGATGGCATAGCCTCCAGTGTTCCTGGACTGACCTGTTTATGATAGGCCTGTAAATGTTTGCCTTTGACCTCAGACAAACCGGTCCCAACTTCTGCACCACTTCAGGAATTAAATCTACGAGAAATGTGCTGACGACTTCCTGAGAGGGACTCGGTGATATGATTAGGTTTTCTTAACAGACACTTTGTGTAACTTCGATACAGGTTCTAAAATTTACCGAATAACAGTAGAAAGCAGAGAGGAGCAAAAAGAGAGGCGGTTTTGGCCGTTACAAGACCAAAAATGTGTACACATACCCCGGCCAAGAAGTTGGACAAGGTTGGTCTAACGGCCTGCCAATGGTTAACGGCCTGCCAATGGTTGTGGCCAAGGACCCATCAGCAGCTGCCGTCCAGATTGTGAAGAATCTGGACGACTCCTCACTGCCGTAAATTTTTGCTGGCCTTGGTCAAATCTTGGGTAAGGAGTCAGGCCGTGCTTCACAGGAATGACATAAGCTTGACCATCATCCCCAAATTTCAGTTCCTTCCTCAAACCATTGTGCGTAACGATATTCCCAAAGCCTTCTCCTTTCATCAGCATCTCCAGAATCTCAGTAACTTCTTGTTCTGAAGCCCTCTTTTGACCGGCGATTCTGCTGGGTCTAGTGCTGTCAATGACGTCTATAGGGATGGCTTCATAATGACCATCATCACACAAGACCAGTTCCTTCCTCACACCGTCGTGCGTGACGATATTCCCAGAGCCTTCTCCCCTCGTCAGCATTTCTATAATCTCCTCAACATCTTGTGCTGAAGCCCTCTTTCGACCGGCGGAATCGCTGGGCCTTGCACTGTCACTGACGTCCACAGGGATGGCTTCGTATTGACCATCATCACCCAAGACCAGTTCCTTCCTCACACCGTTGTGCGTGACGATATTCCCAGAGCCCTCTCCCCTTGTCAGCATCTCTAGAATCTCCTCAACTTCTTGTGCTGAAGCCCTTTTTCGACCAGCGCTTCCACCGTGTCTTGCGCTGTCACTGACGTCCACAGGGATGGCGTCGAATTGACCATCATCACACATGATCAGTTCCTTCCTCACACCGTTGTGCGTGACGATATTCCCTGAGCCCTCTCCCCTCGTCAGCATTTCTATAATCTCCTGAACATCTTGTGCTGAAGCCCTCTTTCGAGATATTTTCCTCATGACAGTGCCAGTTCTTTCTCAAACTCCCGAGCAGTCGGGTGCGAATGTACCTGATTACGGCGAACCTCTCTCCTGGCTTCACTCGTCTGGTGTGCTCCAGCGATCTCCTGTCGTCAGAACAGATCGAAAACGCTTCTCTTTTGGCTCGTGCTTCTCTGAATCCGGGCAGCGTGTCAAGAGCACTGACTGTCTTTTACCGTTTTCGAAGATGTAGAGATTCCTGAGTTTGATCGACGTGCTTTGAAGTCCCAACTGCAGGGGTATAGCGACGTGTCTGGCGACCGTGCCGCCCCGGCGGTGGCGTACGAGCGCCCCGCAGTCATCGAAATCGCCACATCAGCGATATCATGATGATGCGGCCATGCGACCCAAGATGATCCGTGATCATCACAATATAAACTACTATCAATGATCGATTACTATTTCTCAAGGTTCAGCGGTCAGTTTGTTTGACAATACATCACCGATGTAGACAAGGAATTTGGGAAGCGGAGTTATTTGACGGCTGGCAAAGGTCAAAATAAGGATACAGATCGTCGAAGAACCGCGCCAGCAAAACTCCCTACCTTTCATGGGCCTGCCGTAATTATATAAAATTGGCACAAAGAAAGACAATAAAGCAATAGAGGCAAAAGCATGCAATGCCTAAATACAGAAAAGCACATCAATCCTTGGCAAGCATTGATGCAAGCAGTCCTTCAGCGCTTGGAGATAGATAGATCTACGCTTTGTGAACGTTGGCATTGAACACTAATCATTCCTGATCATTCAGAATTATCTCCATCTCCCGATGGCTGTGTCAAAAACAGTAAAACAAGAAACTGAAGGAAGGTTGACCCATATAAATGCTTTTTAGGGAAGGTTGCCATGGAAATGTCAGTATTTTGCTAAGAGAAAAGAGCATGCGTGGACACCACAACTTACATCCTCAGATCTTAAGTTGAGCAAAAATTCATTCAGATTTGCAAAGTGAGGCCCGGGAGTGTCCTTGAGAATTTCGATCTCAGTTTTTTGCCTGCGCAAGTGAGGGCTGTGTCGGTAAAGAGGGAGGGAGGGGGGGGACAAAACAAATTATTTTACATTATTTATACCAACAATATTGGTTACTGAGAATGACGTTAAAACAGCTTTGGGAAGTACAGTCCTTCAAATGTTCTAAAAGACTCCATTCATTCTGCTTACCTTGAGCATGGCAAAATTGAAAGACGACAACTGGAACTTCTTGTTCAAGGACACAAGCTTCGGCAAAGCATAGCTCAGCAGGACGATGCTTCTCACAAACCTGAACGACTTGATCCGACTAAGCGATCCATTTGCAACCGTATCTCGATCTTCCCGGGCTTGCCGTGTCAACTTCAGCACTATAGCCTTGAAACTGCGTCAGAAGGCAGACAAAGCTCCGTCGCAAGATGGCCCTTGGGCTCCTTTAGATTTAGGACAGGGAGCCCCAATGCCTCTTGAAGGTCGTGAAGAGAACTTTCCTTGACCGACGAAAACGTGAACCGGCAGTAGACCAGCAGCGATGGTTGGCGTGACGTGTATCATGTAGATACGAGACGCATTTCTCAGCGTGAGCAGCAGCCAATCCTTCACGGTGACAAATGCGGTGGCTCATCTCGATGGACTTCATGTTGTGTCCCCGCAGGCTTCAGGCGCGCAAGAACACAGTTGCTAACTCTTGAGGTATCCTGACTGGGTTTTAGCTTCCATCACAATTTCCAACACACCAGCCTTCAAACAACGTCAAGATATGTTGAGACGTTTCACCAGCTATGCCTTTGCTTCGTCAGTCGAAACTAAACAGAGAAGAGAAGACTCTCCAATATATAACCTAAAAATCAAATGGGCAGAATGGTCGCAATAAATTCACTATGGAAAGGAAGATTGCAGGAGCCCTGCCGTTTATGGATGTGCGGTTCACAAGGCAAGAGAATGGAAGACTTCTAAGGGAGGTATACCAAAAAACGACGCCCATTAACCGGTATGCGCCTTTTGATTCTCACCATGCAATGTCTGTGAAAGCAAGTGTGATTGCCAGTCTTACCAAGGGGACAATCACAGTTAGCCGTAACCAACAAGTCTTGGACAATGAGTTGGACCGCACCAGAAAGGCCATGGCAGGCAACGGCTACCCAAGAAAGTTTGTGAATAAGACTATCGGCAGATAGGTGAAACGTCGAACCATTCAGAAGGACCACAGACAAACACAGGATCGAGACCACTTGGTGACAACCACGATACCATTAAATTTTGTTGATGGTACCAGCCAAGAGATCGGGAGGATAGCAAAAACGGCAGGTATGCGCTGTGTCTTTTTTCACACCTTCCACAACGAGCCGCCTTTGTGCCGCGGAGGGTTTGCTACCTGAAGAAACAACAAGTGCAGTGTATTCTGTAAAGTGCAAAACTGTGAGGAGGAGTATGTTGGTGAAACACTGCGTGCAGTTGGAGTGAGAAGGAAAGAGCATGTTGACGCAATCCGCCTTGGACAAGTTGCAAAGTCAGCGATTGCCGAGCATGCGCATATCCAACATGAGCCGCATGTAATAGATTTGGAGACTTTTACCATTATCAATTGGGCAGAGAAGAGACGAGAGAGGAAAATCCGGGAAGAATTTCATATACACAAGCGAAAATCAAGAATGAACAGAGATGAAGGGGTAGAATGCAGTCATACATGGAATGCTGTCCTCTCTTTGAAGCTAGTTGAAATTATGTGTTTACAACCTGAGTATGTATTACACCTATTCTAGTCAAACTGCGTTTCACCTAATTGTTGTGTCACCTCTATCATGTGTCATTTGTCTTTCTCGCCTTGTTTGTTCTTCCACCTGAGTTTTAGGTTATATACTGGAGAGTTTTCTGTTCTCTGTGTTTAGTTTCGACTGACGAATCGAAGCCAACGGTATAGTTGGCGAAACGTCTCAACAAATCTTTGACGTTTGAAGACTGGTGTGCTGGAAATTATGATGGAACACAGTTGTTCTTTCCTGTAAAAACGCTGCCACCGTCGCTGCTGATATGGCATCTCCTTCAGCTTAGCTTCGCGGTGGAACAAACTTCCACTACGCCTTCGTGAAGTGACACGGCGTCGCGTTGTGAGACAATAGTCGGAACATTCAGGACATGTCATTGACTTTTCGACGCTGAACCTGAAGCCACGGGCATTCACTGTTCCTGCTTTCCTGAAAAGTGAGCACTCTTGTTTTCTGCGGCTGCTCCATCTTGCCGAGAACAGAAATCCGTCCGAGTCGACCAGAGCAGGAAAAACGTAATGCAGCGTTTCTTTTAGGTTCTGATCCGCCTTCCGTTCGTGACTGGAATTAACGTACTGGACACTGTAAGCCTTTGCCGTTCTTTTTTTTTTGGAAAATTTCCAGAAACCGAATTTCCATGCTCACCATCCACAACTGAAATGAAGCTTTTGTTACGCTCAACTGGTACATTCGGAACTGGTTCGATTGCGTGAGATCACCGGAGATTGCCATGCGATCGGGCTCCGACGGCCTGCATCCACGTGCGCGCCTGGATGCTGGCCGTCGATGTCCGATCGATATCCATGTCATCTACACTAATACAGTATCACAAGGTGAGCTTTACGCTCTGATGCGGGGAATTACCAGAACAGAACTAAAATCTCTATCACCTGCCGCGAACGTGAGAGAACGAAAGAAAATCGATTGTCGAACCGGGAATCGAACCCGGGTAGTTGGATTTACGTTCCAATGCCCTACCTTCTGAGCTATCCGCCCGATCCGCTGACCACCGAGATTAACTCCCGCTTTCTCTCTCTCGACACGTGAGCTTTCCAGCTGCTGCGACTTCTGCGGAGTACTGATCTACAGTAGGGATGAAGGACGGTGTTGCGCAGCAACGACCTGCTTAAGGACTACGATACTTTATTTTTTGGGACGCGCTTTTTTTTCTCAAATCGCAGCTCTTTCTCACTTTTTCTGGTGGTCCAAGGTAAGCTCATGCTCCTTCAAAAGAATGTGAAATACTGGAGCGATTCCAGCCTTCAAATTGGGCGAGGAAGTATGCCCCAGAACACAAAGAGAATCACACCCATGAGTTTTTCTTTTGCAAGTATAAACGTCAAGGAGGAATTCTTCATTGCCAAGAAAGTCACCCCGGAAACTTTGGTAACGATCCGGCTTAAGACGAGTTTTATTTTTCAAACAAAAATTCTCACAAAAAAATTAAATCCAATGGCACCATAATATTAGCCAGCAACTGCAAACAAGCGGGCGTTGGAATCGGTTATGGATGGCTCGCGTTCAGCTGGGGTTGGTGCACCTTCTCTCTTCTCGGGGTAGATGCCTCTACTAAGCCACGAGACTGCTCCCGCTGCAATCCTCAGAATCATGTCCGTGTCAGCGAAGGTCAGCTGGCAAACCTTTTTATTCACGTGATCTATCACTGTATATAAGCACACGATCTCGAGCCCTTCAAGGCTTGCCCAAAGTTAGATTAGTAAGGCCAGAGCCATTTCTTCTCTGTTTCTTGTCACCAGCGAGCGCAGCCTTCAGCCAAAATGTCAAAAAGAAACAAACATTTAATGGATATCATGACACGGCCCTGGCAGAACTCAGAACAGAGGCAGATATTATTTGCAAGCACAGTCCGCTAGGCCCAAGTCGGTGGTACATGTACAGTGCCAACAGCAAGCTAGTAGCGGAGTCTCGTTACCGCGGCGTTCCGGTACATGCGTAGTGCTAACAGCTAGCTAGAGGAGTCTCGGTATCGCCGCGTTCCGGTTGAACGTTGCCGTCGGATGTACACTCGGAACGGGGGGTCTCAGAGGATCTCAGCACCCAACATGTGTACATGTGCTTGAGGAATTTTTCAGGCACTTCTTTCGCTTGGGTGCGTAGCTAGGTTCTTGGGCCGGGAAGTGACGAGAAACATCATACATAACGGCTGTGGTCATATCTGCAGTATGTGTCGGTGTGTGCGTGCGCTTGCGTGTGCGTGTGCGTGCGCATGCGCATGCGCGTGTGCGCGCTGGCTTCCTTGCATGCATTCGTTCATGTGTTTGTCTAGTAGGCATGTGCTCCAGCTCTGGCTGTGAGATTACTGTCACGAGTCGTGACTCACGACCTTCTTTCCTCAACCGCCCTGCGCTAATCATTATAGCTGAAACTCGCAACTAACCCTGCTTCCATGCGTGACAAGCTTACCACCACGATCCTCCAAATCATCCTCGATATCAACAAGACATTGAAGGGCCGGGGACACGTCAGCCGCTGCAACGATACATGATGGAGACAGTAGTCCCTCAATGCGTGCGCACGCGCCAGGTTTCGGTAGTGCTCATGTTTCTATTTTGACTTGGAAACGAGTACAGCTCAGCTCACGACACGAGGATATAATGTGGTGACATCCATCCGACGCGCACAGTCAAAGAACAGGACTAGTATGCTTTTAAGGTCCCTTGTTCCCGCACGCCGCATCGGTGAAATGTACAAGGAGGTCACCGGAAAGGGAAAGAGTCTGTCCATCGCTGGAGGACGCTATAAGAATCCGCACCGTGTCTTCATGTACGAAGACGAACTGAACCTCATCGAACGCATCGTTACCACGGGCCAGTTCACCGACGGTTGCGAGACTGGTGGAGAGCTTTTCGGCGGCTACAACGAACCGAAGAACTCGAGCGTCGTCCAGCTCGTTCTTGGCACGGGTAGGATATGCGAGCGAACGCCTATACACTACTTTCCCGACGAAGAGTACAATCAACGAGTCGGAGGAAAACTGCTCCGAATGCACACTATGACACATCTCGGCTCGTGGCACTCTCATCCGTCAAACAGGAGAGTTCCGAGCGGGGCAGACGACAGGACTCTCTACGAGATGATACAGGACGCAGGTATGGAGTTTTTTCTTCTCTGCATCGTCACCAAGGATCCCTCGATCGTTACGCATGTTCGAGAGCTCGCCCACTACAGTGCACATGGACGCCTACCTTTATCACATTGATCAGACGGGGCAGAGGTGGAGAGAGGAGCTGGGCGACCTGTTCGAAGGATTCGAAGGGGACGCCGTCGATTCCGGAAGCCAGATATGATTCCTGATGGCAGGAACAAGTCCGTGGAGGCACCTGAAGAATGTGAAGGGTGAGATTCTGCAAGACGCTCATCAGCCTCGACTGATGCAGGGATTTCTGAATGACATGCTTCCGGAGTGAGGAGTCACCAAACCAAGCCATTCACGTGCATAGAAGCCAGCATGAACTTCATCTCATGCCTGCTGTGAGCTCTGTCTGTACTTAATTCTGTCATGGCTTTCACTTCAGCACCAGCGCTTCGGCCAGGTCTTCTGCTGTGACTTACGCCCGCAGGGATGGCGTCGTATTGACCATCATCGTGCATGACCAGCTCCTTCCTCCCACCGTTGTGCGTGACGATACTCCCACACGGCTGTTTTATGCGGACATTTGCCAAAATGTCTGCTAAAAATCATTTTTGATTATGGCGTCATAACTATGACAACTCGCTAAGAAATGGCGACCGCACTGTGCTTGCGGAACAAATACCACCCATGACAAGACACAAGTACAATGGAACTGCATGAACATGATGAAAGTTGTTCTTGTGAAAACCACACACCGCCAGTGGAGTATAATAATAACACGGGAAGCGAACGCTGGAACATTATACATGATATAGGAGTGTGGACTGCAGTACAGCAGCGGGAAGCTAAACATTGCTACAGGAAGCGGCTACCTGGTCATGATGCGCTCGCAACTTTGTGGGAAGGTGCGACGGGAATGTGGGAAAGGCGTTGGGGAAGCGTCGCCAGGCAGTGACGCTCTACAGCAGTAGCCGAGAGACCTCCTTTGGAATGCTGCTGAAGGTCTGGAGCAGCACATTCAGTTCGTGATGAATTCCTTCGCCACCTTGCTCGCCGAGGAGGCCGAGGCCAACGCCAAATCGGCGGATGCACGGAGCAACGTGGCTCTCAAGGAGGTGAAGTTTCAGGGTGATCGAGCCAAGGCGACGGGAGACTACTTTCCTGCAGCAACTGGCCATGAATGTTGCGATACGGCCTTCCAAATGGCTTACAGCTTGGTCGTCTAGCGCCCCGCTGCAGCCAAACACCTCGGAACAGCGGGAGTACTGTAGCATCAGTGTTTGGTGACGATCGCAAACCTCTTCTGCGTTTTGGCGAAGTGAAGGGCAGCGGTTGTGGATTACCATCACCGGGGCTGCAGAGATTTCACGGATGACGGATGTCTTTAGGGCCTTGTGGATGTGGTTTCCCACGAAAGCTCCCCATGGTAAGCTTGTCGCTGGATGCCGTTGTCTTGGAGAACGACCTCAATGCTGGCCTCACATGGCCCGTTTTTCACTTTAGTAGCATCCAGCTGCTTTTGAAGAGACACAACTTCGTCGTCCTGTGAACAGAATACATCGTGCAGACTGACTAAACACACGTCACTGAACTTTTGCACTGCTTTTTTCTTATACTGACAGTTGAGACTTTTTCCACGCATCTCCGTCTTCTTCTTCTTCTTCTTCTTCTTCTTCTTCTTTTCTTTTTTTCTTTTCCTTTTTTTCTTCTAAGATATTTTATTGATAAAGATGGAAAAGAGAAAATAGACAAGACAGAATCGAAAGGAGAGTCAACAATAACAGAAAAGAACACGATCCGATTCAATTAAGGAACTACATGACACAAAGATAGGAAAGTAAGCTGGAAGACTGAACCCAAAGATCCGAGTGAAAAACATAGCTGAAGGTGCTTGTTCTTCTTTTTCTTTTTCACGCACACACACACACACACACACACACACACACACACAGGCGCATGCGCACACACATGTGCACATTGTCAAGCATTTCACATTCAGTTTGTGTTGAGAAGATTCTTACCAAATTTTGCCTGACTTTCTGGAGGTTGGACCAGTGCAGTTGCATGGCGCCAGCTACCGACTCTTGGTGTCCTTGGTGAACGCTGGCCAACCCACCATGCAGTACATACCATGTTAGCTGTTGCAGAAAAATGATTTTGAGAAAAAAAATTGTAATGTTTTTGTGGAGCCTTTACTGGAAATTATATGTGCCCTGTGTTATGTGAGCAGGACTATGATG
>JAOWAR010231599.1:0-21776 GCA_028571005.1 Clathrina lutea | reverse complement strand
GAGCTGGAGTGCCCTCATGCGCCATTTTTTCTCGTACCCAGACCGTCACCGGACCAAAGTGCGAAAGTGGCGTATACTGTAGGTAACATAAAAATCTATGTGTCATGTGCCAATCTACGGCCAAAGTCACAGAAAAATCAGATGTTCAAACAGACAAGCGCTAATGATCAAACTGCTGGAAAAATTCCAGGAGTCAATTACAGGTATAACAGCTATTTCTGTCCCTTTTCAATAGTCTGACCTTCATCCACTCTCTACATGGCCAGAAATGCAATGGCACACATAAACAGAGTGACCCAACATTTTGCTACAAAAATTGCCGTCATGATATTTTCAGGGATCTCTTTGACTTTAGCAATGCATTCCGTTCGTTTTTTTTCTTTTCCGTGAAGCAATGGCCCAAGGAAATAAATAGTCGGTGGGGGATCAGTGTTCTTAGAAGCTCATCATTAGACTTCTCCAAAAATAAGGAATCAATCGAATCCAACCTGTCCACACCCTGGAAGGGCATCATGGTCGTCCATACAAATCTCTCCCAAAACTCTGTCTAGAGCATTTTCAAATGCAACGCACTTTTCCCTTGGAAACCTGGAAATCAGGTAGATAACAATCCTGTTTGTTGTACCAATCTCAGCATGAAAAAGTAAGGGCTACACACCCAATAATAGCTCAAAGATTCTAAATGTGACATCATTGGCACACTTGGGCTAAGGTGGTTTAACAGCTAGCGAAGGACTTCCATCTTGGCATGCGCCAGTCCTGTCTTCATCTTGCCCACTTGGTAGCTTATTGTCAGTGGTGAAAAGTTCACCCACTCCCCATCCATTCCTATCTATGGAAAAACTTCTCAGATCCTTTGAGCTACAGGGGATATCATCGTGCATGGTAGTGGCTATCTGGGAGTGTGTCACCTCGCTATTTCTAGGACAATCACCCACACCCGAGTATTCCTGCACTATTGTGTCTTCTCAGCCGCCTCCAAGTTCACTACAGTTTGTTGACCTGACGCCGTGCACACTTCCCACCCCGTCCATTCTAGCACGTGTTTGAGACAGAACTTAACGGGGTGAGTACACAGTTCTAAATTTTCTTTTTCTGAGGTGCTTTGCGGTGCTCACGCCGAGACCGTCCAGGTGCAGGTCAGCCCCAATGGAGCCTCAACTCTTCGCCTGATGGCAGGTAACTGGTTGCATGAACGCGTCAAGCACCACGTCTATGACCGGTCTATGTGGCTGGAGGCTTGGACCGCCTATCTGTACATTCTGTTGACCACCACTCCTCGCTGGGCTTCTGCACTGCTGGCATAGCTATGATCTGCAACCTTAACCAGAAGTTCTCCCCAGACAGCTGGTTGGCCCTAACCACCATTTCCACTAAGCAGCAGCGATCAGTTCGTCTCTGTGTTGGGACTCCGTCGAGCCGGCCGTCTGGCAGATCGCAATGAGTTAGCCCACTCACCATGTCCCTCGTGGCACCTTCCGCACGCAGTACAACCTAATCGTTGCTGCCCCTTTCTATCACGCACCCAGGCATTACTTGGCATGGCAACGACACCATGGCTACGGCCAGGAGATTACGTGCAACTTCAGCTTTGGGTAATGTCTCAGCTCAGCCTGTTTCCACATGCACAGCTGCATGCTCTGTGGGGTGCCCACACTTGTGCGTCATGTTCCAGGATACATGGGCAGGGAGTTTATGCAGCAGGGCGGCGGCCTCAGTCCTAGCAGATATGAGGGTGGCACTGTGCCTCTGCCGGCCAGCCTTCACACATCAGCTCCCGTCTGCGTCAACGAAACAGCAGGCCCCTATTGTACAGCACCATTCAGCAATATGATTTGCTCCAGTATTTGTGTGGCTTGATGCAACCTACACTAGACCTCTCTGCACCTGGGGGCACAAGCATCAACGGCCATATTCCCATTTCAGAGTTCAGCCTGCAGTACAGATCTGATGATGCTGTCAACCTCATGATGAAACACAGCAGAGCAGCAAATCTATCCAAGGTAGACGTCCAGAGTGTCAGAGCAGAGAAGAAAGCGTCTCTGCATAGTACAGCCGGCGGGAGGAATGGCCTCTGTTTGGCATCCACTGGCAAGGTCATTGTTTTATTTTTTTCGACAAAGTCCTCCCTTTGGGGTTGCGCTCAAGCCCTTTCATCTTTTACTGCGCGGCAGAAGCAATTGAGTCTATTCTAGTTCATTCCCACCTTGCTCCGTTACCTGGATGGCTTTTTGAACATCACAGACTTTTCTCCAGACCTAGCCCAGCAGCAACTAGAGATGATAATCCTTGCCTAGTTCCGCTACCTGGGCTTGCCCCTCGCTACAGACAAATTGAGGGGGCAACCCATGCCTTAGTGTACCTGGGAATCTTCCTAGACTGCACAACAAGGAAGCGTGCCTCCTGGATGACTAGCTGCGTGATCTCCCTCATCTTCTTACTTACCGAATCAGATGCATTGACATTGGCTCCTTGCTGAATAAGCAGTTCACAAATCTTGTCATGACCCACTTCCGCTGCACCATGCAATGGTGTCTCACCATTCTGTAATATGATACAATGCACAAAGAATTTTTTTTCAAATGTATCTAGATGATGAGAATATGTTGGGCAATTTCTCCCCCAATCCTTTGCTGAGAGTTACCAAACATCACGGCCTAGTTTGCAGTCATGCATTGCTGGAGAAGAAGACATGCTGTCTAGGCTAAATTCCACCACAGATGATTACAGAAAGTAAGTCAGATGTTCACAGACCTTAGGCTAACCTGGTCTAAGTTACGGGCCGGTCGAAGAATTCAGTCTGCGATAAAATTCCTGGAGAGTCCAGGAGGGGGACTCGGCAAACGGATCGGATTTTTTCACGGACTCTACGTGAAAATTTGAAAAGGTGAAGAAAATTCTAGAAGAAAGACAGCGAACAGCCGATAGGAGCGAAAATAAAAGTGAAATTGAGCCAACAAACAAAAAAGTGTACAAAAACACCAGCCCATAACTTAGACATGGTTGGCCTAAGGTGTAGAAGCGAAGATCATAACACTGTTCGATCTTGATTTGACAAGGGACATGAGTGAGAAGGTCACTGGTCAACGAAATATTATCTGCCCTTCATTCTAGACTCAAGTTTTAATCCTCTCATTATCTAGGCATATAATTGCAAAAGAAAAGGACTTTATTGCCACCGGCAGGCCCGTTAGGGATTGGAGGTGGTTCCACAAAAGATAATTGATGTGTGTGCATGTTTGTGTATATCCATCACAGGTAATTCTGATTATGTATATTTTCACTTGTGGGTCAAATTTTCTACATGCTTTATCAGGTTAAAAATGCTCTCCCTTCCCTCAAGGAAAGGGATATGCAGCATTACTTCGTGTTCGTGCTCTGAGAGGTGTCGGGGTGGCTTTGGGGTGGGCGTGACCTTGCTTGGAGCCGCTGGCTAGACGAGATAAAAACATTGGAGCCATAATAAATTACCATTAAAGTCCGAACTTTGTTACATCCAGAACATTTGGTTTACAGGTCTAAAAGCGTGGTACTATTTCTCGCATTGAAACAGGATCAATTTGTACGCTGCTTGCCAGAGCCTGGCTAAGCGCTAAAGGTGTGAGGCCTAGAGCATGTGCAGTTGGTTTGTTCTGCAAAAAATTTCATTTGTGGCCTGAGACGTGCGATGTTGAATCTCACTAAAACTTGCAGACATGAGCAGTGTCCCAAGTGCTGACGTTTCCTTTCTCATTTCTTCAACGTTTTGCCGGAGAAACCTGGCTGAGTGCTGCATGAGCTGTGAAGCAAATGCACCTCACAAACCTGTTGTACCCTTACAGCGGTTCTGCCTGCGGACTTTCCATCATTTGTTTTTGGTATTCGCATCCCCAATGGCAATGGACTGGATTCGAACCTGCGACGAACTCCTTGTTGATCATCCGTCTCTTACTGCTTCACTGACTAAGTTTAAGCTCTCATCTTCACTTGTGTGTTTACTGTGGTGGTTTCCAGGTATGGCGTCCAGCAGTCCCTAACGATTTGCTGTTCTTCTCTCTTTCCTCCCCCCTCCCCTATTCTCTCGTGCGTCCCTGCCAGGTCTCACCTCCTCAGGCAAGCACTGCAAATGATCCCCAACCCCGCTCTGCAATACATCCTGAGGCAGCTTCCATCTCTAGCTTTGGCCGATTGTGCCCCCAGCACCATCTGGTCATAGGTGAGTGTCTTCCACTACTGGTCAAAGTGGGCAAGTGGCCACCGCCTGCCAGTCCTTCCAGCTACAGGCAGCCATCTTTGCCTCTACATCACCTTTTGCAGACAGCTTGGATGCAATCTCCCATCCTCTCTATGCATTGAGTGTTGTGTGTGGTTGACAGCGGGCACCACCAACCTATAGATTGTGTGCAGAGGCGAGAAATTATAATTCTTGCTGGCCGAGCGAAGTGAGATAGGCGAGAAGTGCAGTTCTCGCCGGCTGCTATGACGAATACATCATCTGCCATTTTAGCTGCGCTCATAGGTGCCTCTTTCAGTTGTGTCCAAGGCCCTGTCAGCCAAGCACGTAGTTTCATTCTCTGACCCTCTACTTGCCTTCCCGCTCACCCTGCTCTTCTTTCTGGCACTTGTGATGTGTCTAGTGCATGGCTACATTTGGCTCCAAGGCTATCTCAAATGTATTTTCCGATTTTTTTCCCCCATTGCACACTAGTACCAAAGCATGGAGGCTTTTTTCCGTCAGCATAGCTGAAAATAAAATTAATCCTGGTACTCGGACAGCCTGAGCCTATATACAGGTAGTTAAAGGAAGAATTTTCAAGATTCCTGGGCTATTTATGTCTGTGCTGTTCTGGGACTGACGGTTCGACTTGTTTGAGAATGAGATTGTAAATCGCATACAACTGATACGCTATCATTATTCGTACAAATTCTATCCCGCCATAGCCAAAACTTAGCACTTATGCTTGACCCTTGCTAGGCTCGTCCATCGGTGAGAGATTTGGACGCCCTTGTCTCGGTTCAAAGCCGCTTGCTGAAGGGCAATGTGAAGAGCTTCTTTCACCTTTCTTGCGAACAAACAGCTTTCCATGTCTAAAATCCTGAATTCATACCATGCGATCCTGTGGTCTTCAATCCATACATGTTCTGCCACAGCGGACTGCCATATCCTACCATGTTTGGTGATACTTTCATGCTCTTTCCTCGGAAAAAGCAATGATCGAGTTGTCTCACCAATATACTTGGCTTCGCAGTCACTGCACAGTATCTCATACACAATCCCTTTGCGTTTCTCTAGAGGGATTTAGTCCTATATACCGGTGCAAACCTGCCAAGTGCCAAGAATTATCCTTAGCTACTGCGTGGATTCTGACTTTGCCAACACTCTGCGGATCTTTTCACTGGTGTCAGCAACATAATGGTATCACCCCTGTTGCAATCGGTTTGTCTAGCTTGGATGCCGAATACCCAGCCTTTTGTCTCTGATTCCTGATAGTTCTTCTCAGTGTATCATCGACAAAGGCTCTGGGATATCCGTTCATACGTAGCAGGTCATTCAGGTGCCGCTCTTGACATTTCCTGCCCTCAACATCTGTCTGAGCATAGTGCGAGTCGATCCTGTCTAATAATGCAATAACAGTGGCTCTTTTCGCACTTTCTGGATGATGGGGTTTGAAAGAAAGAACTCTGTTGGTGTGCGTTTTCTGTCTATAGACACCTGTGAGGATTTTCTAGTTGTCAACCCTCACCCTGACATCTCAGAAAGGCAGAGCACTATCTTTCTCCTCCTCACAAGTGAACTGAATCTAGTCATCCTGCTCGTTCAGATGCTCTGGGAACAAGGTCGTGTGTCTCGATTCGATGATAGAGAAGACATCGTCCACGTATTTTCTCCACACCCTGGGGCCAATGCCTCTGCTAGATGCAGATGCAACGGCTTCCTGCTCTAAATGCTCCATGAAAATGTTGCCCACGACTGAGCTCACCGGCGATCCCATTACCACACCAAAATTTCACGAAAGAGGAAAGCCAGGCACTGAAAATTCTTAGAAAAAATGAACCCTTCACTGGAAAGAATGATTTCACTGTGAGAAACAGTACAGAATTCGTGGAGATGGTCAGAGAAGTGGAGCTCAACGAGGGTGAAATAATGGACGGTTATGACGTGACTGCACTGTATACCAGTCTACCGATTGACCAGGCTTTTTGGATGCTGTGCGGAAAAAAATTAGCACAGGATCTCACCTTCTTCGACAGAACTCCGTTGGAAGTGGAAGACTTGATCAAACTGCTTAGGTTTTTTAAAAATCTACGTTCTTCACTTTCTACGATGAGTTCTATTTGCTGAAAGACGGTTTTCATAACCATGGCTTCATGCAGTCAGCAAGTTTGTGCCTGATGCATTCATTTTGCACCTGACTGTCGAAGTTTTGTTGTGTCATAATGTCGACGTTCGAGCCAGCCACAGCGCCGGCAACACTGACGGCTTCCTGCAGACGAAGGTCCATACCTCAATGATCGTTCCACAATTTACGCACACTCTGTATTCTGAGAAATGGTCCAATCTGCATGGGATTTTGAAATACCCATGACACTTAGCAAGTCTGAGTCGGTCAGAAGAATCTATCTAATGCTAGCTGTTCCCACAGTACTTCCTAGGCAACAAATGATTTTTCCTACTTACTTTATCTCGAACATGGACCTTCGCTCCTTGCTGAATGAGCTGTTCACAAATCTTGTCATGTCCCAACTTAGCTGCTTTCTGCAATGGTGTCCGACCATCCTGTTCAATGACAGAATGCACAAAGAAAATTTGATATTCTAAGTAGTCATAATTCTGAGGATACACTGTGTATCTTTATTATTTTTCTGTATATGAATTTATCTAAAATTGAGGGTTGCCAAGCACCACCTAGTTTATGGCCATACATTGCTGGAGAAGAAGACATGCTGTCACAGTCGAAATTTTTAAGTTGGAAAAAAGACCTTTTGTTTTCACCCGCATCCCATTTCCACTACAGAGGTCATCCTGACACAAAGGGTGAAAACTATGATTGAAAGCAAAGCAAAGCTAGACGTTTACACATCAACACCACCGTCTGTTCACAGACTGTTATCAGTGTTGATACTGAAAACAACCATAGATGATGAAAAGAGTATGTCAGAAAACAGATTTGGAAGCGAAGACCACAACACCAATATATACTTGATCAGTAACACAGGTGAAAAGGTCGCTGGTGTACGATTATTGGCATACTGACCCCATTGCCTGTCTATGACTAAAGCTTCAGGTGGTCCTGGATGGTAGCTGTGCATGTTACTACTACCTGCATATTAGCCCAATTTTCACCCGGAAGTTCACCTTATCCACAAAACAAAGTATATACTCTCTGAAAGCTTACATTCAACAGATAATTTTCTTTCTAATAATGAGACGCTAAATGTCACGTGATCAAAACTAGGACGTCACAAAAGTATATTTAGAACGACAATGAAGGAGGTCGGAAATTTGGATTCACAGTAGCCGTCTCTTTACGAATCGAGGCGATTTTTGCATGCGTGTTCTACACTAGAAGTACAGAAAATTATGTCTCATTTTTGTCAATTTCGGCGTCATTACCCTATTACAGCTCGCCAAATCCCTGGACCACCACTCCAAACTGATGTGCGGCTTTTCTGGCATTTGGAGTCGATTTTGAATAATCCCAGACACGCCTTTATGTCGCTTACCAACAGGAGCCCACAGAGAAAATTTCAGGCAGATCGCGCCGACAGCTGTGCAGCAGAATCCAACTTTCTGACTTCCGTCATTGTCGTGCCAATCTTAGTGTTGTGACATCACAACTTTGATCATGTGACATTTGGCGCCTCAGAATTTTCTCAAAATAATCGATTGAATATGAGCTTTCAGACATATTATAGATAAGGTAAACTTCTGGGTGAAAATTTGTACAAAAGTGCAGGGAGCAGCAAAATCCACAACGACTATCCAGGACCACCTTCGAGGGACACTGCTACGGACTTGTACAGCGGAATTACATTTTTCCAAGTTATGTCGGGGGCATCGAGTGATTCCGCGCTCATAGTATATGCGCACTTGTCCATGTGACGACATCAGAGAAAAATATTTTCATGAACAATGGCGCTCGCTAAGGGGGGCGGGGGGGGGGATGTCCGTCTAAAATGCCAGCTGTTTAGCCTGAACTTGCTGCTCTTCTTTTTAGACTCCTACCTTTATCTACTCTGTATGTAGCAATCTAAATGGAAGCGAAAAGAAGTTTACCGAGAAATGGTCTAACATGGAAATGAAGAGGTCATCTTCCAATTAGTTACCATAGGAAATGTTTTCATTAACTAGCTCAGGATGACGAAAGCTCGGCTGCCGCTGCCAGCCTTAAATTCCTGGTGACTGGCCTTAATTTCCTACCCTTCATTAGAAACCTTTACTCCAATGGTTTAAGCAGCATGCACGGTTTTTTGAAACACCCATTACTAATGAACTTAGCATATCATATCTGACTCATTATCGAATGTTAGTTGTTCCCACACTACTTTCTACACAACCAAATGATATATACTTACATTATCTGGAAGCTCAACATTCGCTCCTCGCTGAATGAGCTGCTCACAAATCTCATCAAGTCCCTTTTCTGCTGCCTTGTGCAATGGTGTCAGACCATCCTGTTACATGGCACAATACACACAGAACATCTTATTTTCCTACAGTGTCCTACCTCTGAGGGTACGTTGTGTATTTCTCTACCCTAAGTCCAAGAGTGGGGCTGGCAAACACCACCTAAGTCATAGTCATGAATTGATGGAGAAGTAGACATCCTGTGCAGAGTCAAATTTAACCACAGATGAGTTAATACAGTATGTCAGATGTTTACAGAGCTAGAAGCAAAGACCTAAACTCCACTCAATTTATACACACCAAGAGGAAAGAGTGCAAGGGCCTGTTGCTCTTCTGCCCTTTTTCTGGACTCTCCCCTTCATCCTCTCTATAGTACGGCATGAAGTGGAAGTGAAAAGAAATTTATTGAAAGAAGGTCTTAAATGTAGCACAGAGGTCATCTTTTTATTAGCTACCCTAGGGAACGCTTTCATATCATTTTTAGCTCAGAACGACAAAGGTTCGGCTGCCGCTGCCAGCCTTACACTCTCGGTTACTGGCTTATATGTCACCACCCTTCATTTGAAAGTTTACTTAAACGGTTTAAGCAGGATGCTTGGCTTTTGAAATACCCATCACACTCCCCATCGCAAACCTGAGCTGATCTAGAATATTCTATCTAATGTCAGTTGTTCCCAGAGTACTTTCTAAACAGCACAATTATCTTTACTTACTCCATCTTGAACATTGACATTCGCTCCTCCCTGAATGAGCAGTTCACAAGTCTTGTCTGGTCCCGTTTCTGCCGCTTTGTGCAACGGTGTCAGACCCTTCTGTTCCATGACAAAATGCACACAGAACATCTAACTTTTACAGTGTCCTAACTCTCAGGAGATATTGTGCATTTTTTTTACCCCCTATCACAGATCACAGATCACAGACTGACGGTTATCAAATACCACCTAGATTTTGGTCAGAAATAGATGGAGAAGTGGACATCCTGTACAGGTCAAATTCAACCAATAGTGATACTATACGGTATGTCAGATGTTCACAGAGCTAGTAGCAAAGACCAAAACTCCACTCGACTTATACACACCATGGGGCGTGAGCGAAAAGGCCTCTGGTTCTTCTGCCCTCTTTTCTCAACTCTGGCCTTCATCCTCTCTCTATTTTGCATTTAGATGTTACTGAACAGAAACTTATCGACTGGATGGTCTACAGAGGAAATGAAGAGGTCATCTTTTAATTTGCTACCCTAGGTTACGCTTTCATTTTATAGTTAGCTCAGGACGACGAAATTTTGGCTGTCGCTGCCAGCCATACAGTCTTGGTAACTGGCTAATACTTACCATCCTTCTAGTGAAAACTCTACTTCTTCCAGTTACGACACAATCCATGGTTATTTTTAAACCCATTACATGTGCACTTACCCTTTTAGAGTCGGTCTAGAAAATTCTATCGGATGTTGGTTGTTCCCACAGTACTTTTTAGACAACCAAATGAAAACATCATTCCTCACCGAATTTCGGGGGAATCGCACCAGATTTGAGCGCAGAAAACACCTTTTTAGGTGCCAAAATAGAGATTTTCACCGCAAGTTACCAACAGTTTCCTTTGGGTGAATATCAGTCAAATTTTCTTCTTCAACTCCGGCGACATTACCGGCTGTAACTGTGCTTGATGATACCACCTCTCCTTCATGTGTTTTCCCCCAATATGGCCTCAAAAACGACGACATTGGCTGAAACAAAGGGGGCTTGACCAACCTTCTCCTTCGAATTTCACCAAGCACAGTTAGGAGAGGATAGAGTAGATCCTGAAGGCCCAAAAGACGCGATAAAGAGCTCCCAAAGCGGACGTCTAACCGTTGGTAAAACCGCCGTGCCATCCATGCACTACTCGGCATTCTGAGTATTCTCCACTATGCTGGCTATGCTGATGGGGAAAGCTACATGTAGCTCCCCGATATCGATCCGGATCCGTCGCCGTTTTATGTTTCCATAGTGATAATTCCACCGAGATCATGATCATGATGCATCGATGAGCCGCGCGCGCACGCCTGCTGTCATGCTAGTGCATGGTACATGTACATAGGAAATCGAAACGCGCGAGTCCTCGGCGTCAAGACAGGTCGGCCCACAGCGAAGTGAGTCTTGCCGTGCCGGCCGGCTTGATCGCTCAATCGATTTTACAGCTTGTCAAAGTTTCAGTAGATCTACGTGCGATGAGAATTTCCTTTAACCGTAGCGATGCGAGAGCAGGAATCTAGAGCTTCGCTGCTGATCTTCTGGCGAAAAGCCCGGGCAGGAATTATCAGACAGCGAATGACCTGAGGCAGAGTAGGCGCTTCCCCGAGCTTTTTTCGCATAGACAGAGTTGAGTGCCAACACACAGCTCACCAACTTTGAGAAGGCGACAACCGACCACAAGGTTCTTGACTTGAGTTGCACGCCACTCCTCACGATCGAGCTATACAACAGGCTATGGAACAGTGAAGTAGCTGCTCGCAATTGGCTCGAGCGATTTCAACCCTCCCAACCTCGCCAAGACCAACTTTGCCACATCAAGGGTTGTTATGCCTGCATGTACAGAGAGCCTCGCTTTTCACAGGGCCTTTCCACGCAAGCCACGAACGGCACAAGCCAACACCACCAGTTCTATCGGAAATACCATGGCAAAGACGACAACACACTAGGCGAAGTGAAAAAGAAGATAGAGCCAAAGAAGCAGCACGTACATGTTTACAGACTGCTACAAGCAAAGTTTAATGGTGATATGACGCAGCAGTGGACATCACAGCCAAAGCGTGGCTTACAACTGGTGGCCACAAAAAATAAAAAATAAAAAACAAAAAAGAATTATTGACAGGCAGTTGAACAACCAGACAGAAGCAGCCATGGCTGAATCTGACCTCAAGATAATATGGGGCTCAGCATGTAGCAAGTCCGCTTACAAACGGCAATTCCTTGAATGGACGAGCCTGGTTAGACGATGCGCAGAAACGAAAGGACAGAGAGGCAGGACGGAAGAAATCGTAAAACTATGCCCTTACGAAATGGGACTATAAAGGATTGGTGGGAGAAGCAAAGACATCGACAGAAGGGCAGAAAATTAACTGGCAAGAAGTTGCTTGAAAGTACAATGTGCACCATCCAACAGACCCATCCAAACAAGCTGACAATGTTGGGCAGATTTTCCAAGCAGTTCTCAACGATGGTGGCATCAACATCACACAGTTTATCACACGGAAAAACCAGCAGACAAATGCACTTCGTTGCCGTCGCTCAGTCAAAAGGCTGCCCTCTGGCAGATCAATCTCTGCGCACACCCCTCTTCAGTGCTGATCTGAAAAAAGAGTAGAATTATTTTAGAATGGAGAACGTGTGCAAACCTGTAAACATAGTACAATGACAGTACATGCAGACCACATACACAAGGGAAGTACTGACAACTGTACAAAAAAAAGTTTATGGACAGACGGTGAATTTGCACAAGCTACTCTACACAGTTTAGTTACTTGGTTCAACAGCACGGTCTACTATCAGAGTCTAACTATGGCCCATGCCATAAAGTGAAAGCAGCATGGCAGCAATGCCTAAATGAGCACATTGAGATGCCCCTGACAGAGTTGCGGCTACAAAGGCGAAAAGCCACACCACATGCCATGGCCACCAAAAGGGGGTGGAGAAAAGAGCACTGGCAACAAGGAGGAAGAGGAAGCAATGGACGTTGACACAGAACACAGAGAAGAGGAACAAGAAGATGAGCAGGGTCCAGAGACTGTACAGGGCAAGAGCAAAAAAGAGGATGAGCCTGACGAGAGTGAATTGACTACGGACAGAATCACAGAGAAAAAACCATTGACGTCCTTTTACTGGTTACAAATGGCATTGTGTCCTTGCTAAACTTCTGCCAATCTCTCTCTCTCTCTCTCTCTCTCTCTCTCTCTCCCCGAAGAAATGGCCACATATGCTAAACTTAGACCATCACTTACCCGATTCTGACGGAAGCGCAGTGGAATAGAGCGGAAACGGGACTGCGCAGAGAAGTAGCAGTCGAGAGCGTGCAGATTTGCCAGGCTATCGTCGTCCACGTGTACACAATGTCCCAGTGAAGTCTCTGTCGAACGCCCTGTCCAATTTTTCACGCTGAACAGACATGCTGGCTAGACGATTTTCCTAGCACGTAGAATGACGGAAGCCTGACGCGTTGACGGATGCAACTGCATCGCCAGGTCGGAAAGGAAGTCGCTAAATAGTTCGCATTTCAGTCTCCCGAACCGTGCACATAAGCCTCAGACTTCAGACAAAATGCTTCCTTCTCTTTCCTCCCACAAACAAAGGCATCTTAGCTTCACAAACAAACTGGTAGGAATACGTGTGTCCAGCAAGCCGAAGAGAAACTTTCCTTTGCGATGTTCTACATCAGCAAATAGTCCCAAATACATTGCAGTATACGTAGACGTGCACGCCTGACTCGGTAGATCTACATGATTTGCGCGCCGCCGCAATATGCGGGCCAGCTCGGCTAGCGCTGATCGGGCCAGCAGCAAATCGGGCGCCATCTTGGATTTCGGCCGGGGCCCCTGAACTTAAATCACCTGAGATATATAGTATGGCTAGAAAATGGAAACAAAAAGAAATTTATCGAAAGAAAGTCTCAGATGGAAACAAAGAAGTCATCTTGCAATTAGCTTCAGGTCAGAACGACAAACGTTCGCCTACTGCTACCAGCCTTAAACTATAGGCTACTGGCTAATACTTCACCACCCTTTATTCTTTCGAAAACAGTACTAAAGCGGTTTAAGCAGGATGTATGGCTTTTGAAATACCCATCACACTTAGCAAATCTGAGTCAGTCTAGAAAATTCTATCTGTAGTTACTTGTTCCCACAGTATTTTCTAGACAACCAAATGATTTATACTTACTCTGTCTGGAGCATCGACATTCGCTCCTTGCTGAATGAGCAACTCACAAATCTTGTCTAGTCCCTTTTCTGCTGCTTTGTGCAACGGCGTCAGACCCTCCTATATCATGGCACAATGCACACAGAAGATCATATTCTCCAAAGTGTATAAAGCCCGAGGATATTGTTGTGCATTTCTCTACCCTACATCAGAGACTGAGGGCTACCAAACACCACCTAGTTTACTTTCATGATTTGATGGAGAAGCAGACATCCGGTACAGGTCTAATTCAGTCATACCTGATCCTATACAGTATGTCAAATGTTAACAGAGCTAGAATCGCAGACCAGAACTCCACCTGGTTTATACACACTATGGGGCATGAGTGAAAAACCCTGCAATTCTTCTGCCCTTTTTCTCGACTCTGGCCTTCATCCTCTCTTTAGTATGGCAGGACGATGGAAGTGAAAAGAAATTTATCAATAGAAGGTCTAAAATGGAAACCAAAAGGTCAGAAATAGAAAAATTCAGCTGCCACGGCCAGCCTTAAACTGGTGGTCCCTGGCTAATAATTCACCACCCTTCTTGGCAAAACTTTACTACAGCGGTTCAAGCAGGATGCATGGCTTTTAGAAATACCCATCACACTTAGCAAATCTGAGTCGGTGCAGAAAATTCTAGCTAATGTTAGTTGTTCCCAGAGAACTTTCTACACAACCTAATTACATTTACTTACTCCATCTTGCGCATTGACATTCGCTCCTCGCTGAATGAGCAGTTCACCACACTTGTCTTGTCCCATTTCTGCTGCTTTGTGCAACGGTGTTAGACCATCCTGTGTCATGGCACAATGCACACAGAACATCTAGTTTTCCTACAGTACCCTAGCCCTGAGGATATGTTGAGCATTTCTTTACCCTCAGTCACAGACTGAAGATTACCAAGCACCACCCACTTTATGGTCATAAATTGATGGAGAAGGACACATCCTGTACACGTCTTATTCTACCATACATCATAAAATATAGTATGTCGCATTGCGACCTCAAGCGGAACTTCGAACGACAGCGCAAGCTCACTATACGTTGTCAGTGCAGGCATTATCTGCTTTTCCTTACGCAGACTCGCGTACAGGCGTGGTAAATCTACTAGTGGTGTGTGCATGGAGCCACTGCAGTCTCCCTACCTTCACACACCCTCCCCATTTTCCGATCCGTTTTCGGTGAGATTCCGTGATTCGAATGGAGAAGTACAGAAATGGACGTCTGATGATTTTAGTGTCTGATCATTTCGAAGTTTGGCGAGATGCTTCACAGGTTTCATGCCTTCGTCGCTCAGCCAGGATTTTTTTTTGAATATCACTGATGCTGCAACTAGGGTAGTCGCATGCGTGCCCACTCCCCATTTTGTGATCCGTATTCGGTGCTATTCCATGATTCGAACGGAGAAGTAAATACCTGGACGTCTGATCATTTTGTGTCTGATCATCTCGAAGTTCGGTGAAATGTTTCACAGGCTTCACGCCTTTGGCGCTCCGCCAGGACTTTTTTTTAAAAACCAGAATCACTGAACAATGTTGAGCCTCACACTCCTCCCTTTATCTTCCTTGACAGAATGGAACGAAGCAGTGACCCCAAAATAGGTTTAGAAGGGAACATCACTGATCCTGCCATTTGAGGAATTGCATGCGTATTGAAGGCTTCCCTTGTGTTCAGTAGATCTACCAGTCATTTCAGCCGGCAAATGCTATGCGCGCAGTGCGCGATCGGTTCAGATCGGCTCAAGTGTAACTCTTTTCTTCCCAAATTTGGTCCAGCGGTCTCACCATGCAAGCGTGCGCAGCTGCAATTAGGTTCCTCACAAGCCTTGGAGTGATAGCCGTAACTACAATTGCCAGAAGAGGCTCTCCCCGCTGTCGAAGGGGGAAAATCCCGAAGAAGGGACTCTGGATAAATCTACGAAAGGGGTTTCGAAATTCATCTTGAAACCCAAAGAGAGGCCGCGAACTAGACATGCCTTGCCCGGTTGGGGTACCTTTTTCTACCACCACACCGAGGCGCACATTCCAAACAGCCTGTCTCCAGACGACCGAACGTTTGCTTAGATCTACAATTACTCGCAGTAAGCTTAGCAAGTTTTTCTCTCTCTCTCTCTCTCTCGTTCATTCGAATTTCAGTGGCTAGCTCTCTCTCTCTCTCTCTCTCTCTCTCTCGCTCTAGTTTCGTGTCCGAACGAAAGCACTTTAGAATCAGACTTCAAGTAAAGTGTGGTTTTTGTGCCGCAAGCAATCATCGAGAGAGGCAGAACCGTTCGTAGGGTACAACCGGTTTGCCATGCACATTTGCTTCCTAGACCTATCGGCGGCTGTTGGTGGAGTTATCACAGCTGCAGGCCGGTGAGGAGTTGGGCAAACACAGGGTGAAACAGGTACTGCACGAGCTGAACCAGTGTGTGGAAGAGAGCATAGACATTATGCTGCGGCATGGCACAGGGTTGGAACGTGAAAGAGCTCGATCTGATGTGGGGGAAGCAGCCTACCGGGAGATTGAAGTTTTACAGGATGAGTACGCAGACGTCGTCAATCAAACAAGTGATGCCCTCGCTGACGTTAGCTGTTGTCCAAGTCGGGCGCAGTCTAAAATTCATTCGCCTAGCAGTGTGGCGAGAGCGCAGAAGATTCAGAAGATCAAGAGCTTGTTGACGAGTGCTCTGCCGTCGAATCGGGAAACTTCGGCGGACGAGCAAGAGGATCACGAGGAAGAAGCTACTGAAGAGGACAACAGTGGTCAAGGTGAGCGAGTAGTGGCTGTTGGCACGCCGATCAAAGACACAGGAGTGTCGCCTGTCGCGGATGAAGGCGTGCGCAGTGAGCTTGCTAGCTCAGACAGTCAGTCTAAGCTACCTCCGGTCATGCAGCAGTCGCCTGGGTTTTCGCTGAAGACAGAGCTTGGGACTTCATTGTCAAGTGATGCTGGCGTTGCAGCAGGAGTCGTGGTCAGTAAGGAGAGTGTCACGGTGACGCCTGGCGCTCAGCTAAGTCATGATTGGAGTTTAAGGCCAAAGGATAAGCCCAAAATTTCAAGTGTGCCTGTCGTCACGCAAGGCGGCGGTGACGCGTCTTCGACAACGTCAGTGATTACAACGAGCAGCAGTTCAGCAGTCAACGCTGCAATGTCTAGTGCTACTGCTGTATCAGCCACTCGTGTGGGAAGTCCGTCCCTGCTCATGCCCGTGAATCATCTGGGAGGTGTCTTTGGCTCAACGACATCCTCCTATGCTGCACCCAGACTGCCGGCAGTGACTTTTGCATCCGGTTTGGCAACAATCCCACCGTCATCGGTGCAGCCAGCAGTGTCCCTTTCTTCGCTTCTACCATTGCCAACACTAATGGCAGTGCCTGCGCTGCCCACTGCCTGGGTTGCAGAGTGTGGCATCCTCCTATGGACCAACCACAGGGACCTGTATGTTTCAACCAGCGACAACAACGGCTACCGGTGCTGCGGGGCTGACAGCTTTGGCTTTGTCTGCTGGACCTCAAACCAGCCAGCCGCAGTTGAGTCAGTGGAATCCGATGGCAGCGTCTAGTGCAGATGTCACTCGGCTGCTGAAGCGCATATCTGTTCCTGTATTTAGTGGGGACAAGCACGCATACGAGGCGTGGAAGGCAGCGTTTGATGCATGCGTGGATCAGCAACCTCTGTCAGCCGAGATGAAACTGCTGCAGTATCGGCAAAATGTAGCATTGAAATGCACCAAAGTGCATTGAGAACATTGGCTATTCAGCAGCATCATACACAGCAGCAGGCAACCGCCTAGAGAGGCGCTTTGGTGGCACACGGCGACACATTGCTGTACACATTGAAGCCCTGGACAAATTTCCGTCAATTTGTGTTAGGAAAGGGTCTGCCAAGGAATTGGAGAAGTGTGGAGATCTCCTAGACGTAGCTGTCTAGACGATGAAAGACGCTGGTCAATCTGCAGAACTGGAGAACGGAACCTTCTATGTGCGGTTACTGAAGAAGTTGTCTACGACATTGTTGGCACAGTATCATCGTTGGATGCACGAGCATCACAAGGTGGAATCTGTGGAGACGTTGCTGGCATGGGTCAATCTGGAGAGTGAAATCCAGATGGCGGCAACGGAGACCATTGACGGAATCACGCCAGAAGGCCATGATGAGTCATCCGCAAGGCATGAGAAGCCATTCACTGGGCGGGCTCGGACGTATCTTGTGAACGCATCAAGTGATGAAATGTCAAGCAAGAAGGGCCTCGGCAAGTCGACTTGTGTGGAATACGGCAGCAATCACCCAATTTGGAAGTGCGCCGTCTTCCAGAAGCGGTCCGTCCAAAGGCGTTGGAAACTCACTCGTGAGAAGCTTAAGAAGCTCTGTTTCCGCTTCTTACTTCCAGGCCATGCTGGAAAGGAATGCGGGAGAGCACTGCGGTGTGGAGTAGACGGCTGTCAGCGGTGGCACAACAGCCTTTTACATGAGCCACACGAGTCCCAGAGCTTGCTGACTGGTGAGATGCCATCTACGAGGGAGATCCCTTCAACTGCAGGGTCTGCACCAGCGGGTGAAGTACATCCGCAAGACGCAGCGCCATATCAAGGAGAACCAGGACCAAGGTCGCTGAGCCATTTGGTCAGTGAGAAAACGGGCACAGTGGAAGCTGTTGCATTGAGGACGTGCCGGTCGTCCTCCGCAATAACGGGAAATCGGTCAAGATCAATGTGGTTTTGGATGATGGGAGCACGAAGTCATACAGCAACACAGAGTTGGCAGCGGAGCTAGACATGCAAGGGGGAACGAAGCCAACTCGAGTTTCTGTTCTCAATGGCACGGTGATGACGTTTGAAGGCGCACCTGTCGAGTTTGAACTTATGGAAATGTCGTGGTGCAAATGCAAGCAGAGACCCTAGCTCATGTCGTCGGTGACTTTCGACCGGTGAACTGGCGCCGCCAGAAGAGGACGTAGTCTCACTTGGCGCACATCGATTTTCTAGCTCTTGGACCAGATCCAACTGTGGATCTGTTGATTGGTTTAGATTACAGTGACCTGCACCGGTCCCTTCAAGACATCCACGGAGAGCCAGGAGAGCCTAATGCGCGCCTCACACCGCTGGGATGGCCTTACATAGGGAGCACGTCGACAGAGAAGCCATCATGGAAGACCAGATCCTTCTTCTGTCGAGAGAGAAGCACGGGGGAGGATTCACTCAAAAGCCAGCTGGAGCGATTTTGGGAAGTCGGGGAGCTTTCTGAGGAAAGCCACCGGGAGACCATCAGTGTGGAAGAAGCAACAGCACGGCAGAACGTGGAGGAGTCACTGAGATTGGTGGATGGCCGTTGTGAGGTGGTCTTGCTGTGGAAGGACGACTAGGAGAGCCTTCCGAACAAGTATGCCCAAGCAGAGCAGCGGCTAAGGAACACGGAAGCTCGCCTTCGGAAGGCACCGGAGATAGCTGAAGCTTATGGGAAGACAAGGAAGATTATGAGAAGAAGGGTTATATCAGGAAGACGATGGAAGATTATGAGAAGAAGGGACATATCAGGAGGGTCTCTTCAGAAGAACGTCAGCCAACCAGTCAGTGGTCTTTACCACATTTTCCTGTGCTGCGTCCAGACAAGAGCATGACAAAGACCAGAATTGCGTTTGACACAGCAGCCAAATTCAATGATGTCGTTCTGAACGACATTCTTCACGGCGGACCAAAACTGCAACGAAGCCTGTTCGAGGTGCTTATCCGCTTTCGGAAAGCTCCAATGGCACTGGCCTGGTCTGGGATGTGGCCGAGATGTACATGGAAGTCTAGCTTGCAGAAGATAATCGGCGGTTCCTGAGATTCTTGTGGCGCACCCTGGATCAGAACCGCCCTACTGATATTTACGACTTCAACATTTTGCTTTTCGGTTTGTGTTCATCACCTTTCCTTGCCCAGTTTGTCTCGCAAGAGCATGCGCGCCAGAATGCTGAAGCCATGCCGAGAGCGGCTGACGCCATCCTGCTGTCTATTTACATGGATGACACATTAGACTCAGTGTCTACTGTGCATGAGGGCATTGAGCTGTATCACGATCTTCTAGCACTGTGGTCCAGGGCAGGAATGTCGGCAAGAAAGTGGCTATCCAACTCACCGGAGGTGTTGGAGGCCACAACAGCAGAGAGAAAGGCAAAAGAAATCAATCTGGCTTTGCACGAGTTCCCAGCGGTCAAGGCACTGGAGCAGCTGTGGACAGCGAATAACGACGTGTTCACCTTTGAACCAAGCTTTGGGACAACCTCATCTCTCAGCACGAAGAGACAAGCGCTGGAAATGGTCAGCAAGAGATTTGATCCACTTGACTTCCTGACACCAGTGATGATTGTTGGGTGCATCCTACTACAACGAGCGTGGTTGCAAGCCAGCATCGACTGGGATGACCCTCTTACAGCAGATCTCAGTGCCTCGTAGACTGGTTGTTTGCAGCAACTGGATCATCTGCGTGAAGTTCGGATTCCGAGATGTCTTAGAGCCAACGAGCAAGTGATCAACAGCAGAATACACTTCTGTGACGCATCACAAGAGGCTTATGGAGCAGTAGGTACCTTAGTACGGGCGCAACAGTTCGACTCATTGCTTCACGCGCTCGTGTTACACCCATCAAGGCTGTGTCTATACCGCGCTTGGAGCTGAAGCCTGCAATGGTTGGTGCACATCTGGCTACCGCCGTAACGGAGGCGCTGAAGGTGTCAAGCCTGACACTTTGGACAGACAGTCTAAATGCGCTTTTTTGGTATCAGAAACAAGAGTCGGTCGTTCAAGACATTTGTTGCGAACCGGATTGGGACCATACAGCGGATCACTGAGCCAGAGCAGTGGCGCCATGTACCTGGAGATGAAAATCCAGTGGATCTGCTCTCGAGGGGAGTTGCAGCCAAGAGTCTTGTTGACAGTGAACCGTGGTGGTCAGGACCTGTTTTTCTTCGAAATGATCCATCAACGTGGCCATGCCGCAACTTCGAGGTAGTTCCGCCGCAAGACGCAGAGCTTTGTACATTGCGGAACAAGCTGTCTCTTGCAACCAGTTTTGACCGTTGCCGCAGAGTCAGACACTGCATGGCGACTTGATCCAGCGCGCTAATCGAAGTGGTCACATCTACTGCGTCAAGCAGTGTATGTGCTTCGGTTCGTTTGCAATTGCAGACAGCCACGTGCGCTCAGACAGATTGGCAAGCTGTTGGCAGGAGAGCTGACTGGGGCAGAAAACTTCACGATCAAGCAAGGCCAAGCTGACGCTTTTCCCGAGTTTGGGGTTCTGTTGGAGAAGAAGCGCATTTCAAGCAGCAGCAAGCTTGGTGGCCTGTTGCCATTTCTTGACGAAGACGGTGTGATGCACATGCAAGGTCGTCTGGAGAATGCGGCATTTCTCTCGTATGACACCCAGTACCCTGTCATTCTACCTCGCCAAGGAGAGATTACACGTCTGATTGTGAGTCGTTTTCACGAGAAGGGAGGCCACAGTACTGGAGTCAGCCAAGTCTTTTCACTTCTGAGGGAGCGGTTTTGGGTGCTCGCAGGCCGAGAAGCTGTGCGAGAGTGTGAGGCAGCCTGCTTTTACTGCACGAGGCTGAAAAGTCCTCCAGCTCAACAGATCATGGCACCTCTCCCAAAGGGTCGATTTTCAGGGCTACTGAAGGCATTCGTTTGGGTATCACTCGACTAAGGCAGCCCCTTCTCAACGAAGCAAGGCAGAGGTCAGCGACGAGCGAAAAGATATCTTTGTCTGTTTACATGCATGTTGAGTCGTGCTGTGAATTTGGAAAAGGCTTACAGCCTCACGACTGATGCCTTCCTAAATGCGTTTTATCGCATGAGCAGCAGAAGAGATCTGCCTGAAGAAGTGTCGTCTGACAATGGATCGAACTTCATCGGGGCACTGTGAGAAGTACAGGACCTTGTCGACCAGGTGGACGAAGACCAGGTTCGGGCCACTCAGCAGCCAATTGTGGTATCGTGTGGCACTTCAACCCACCCCATGGACCCCATTTTGGCGGTGTCGATGAGGTGATGGTGAAATCGGCCAAGAGGGCTATCTACTCAGGTGCATTAATCTCTGGCTCCCATACATAACGGTGGGGGTGTCCCGGTTGACCATTTTACTACTGCCTTTAGCTAAAACCGATTTCATACCCAGGAAGCAACCACAAAAAATTGTTACTTTCCCAAAATTTATGTTCCCATCACTTACCGCTTTCAGAGCAGACAGTTTTTTCCTTGAAGGAAACGAACTCTT
>JAOWAR010231488.1:12500-14196 GCA_028571005.1 Clathrina lutea | reverse complement strand
ACTCTGGCCAGATTGCATATTTTTGACACTGATAAGCCGGGTTAGAGCACGGAGGCCTCGATGGTCAATTCACTTAGACGAGCGTTGATTCATGTCTAATGCGATTCTACAACCTTTGCAGATCGTTATCAAATTTGGATGAGTAGCTGCGGCGAGTTCTGCCTGGAAGCGCCGAAGGTAAACTTAGGGATTGCTTGTTCGAGTTCGGAATGAGCTTGTGTTTTATTTCATAGTTTCTCGCCGGCCATTGTTTTGAGTCCGTGTGGCCAACGCAAACCACACAAGTACATTTCAATGGGAAAGTCGCGGCATTGATTTTCCAGATTGGTTGATGTAATTCGCGCCGAGGCCGGGAAATTCCCTTTTCTAAGCTCGTGGTGGGCTGAAAAACTTGAGCGGGGCGTATGAAAACAAAAATTTCACCCTTGTGTGGGCCATTGCCAAAACAATGTGCAACTCGTCTGGGTCGTCTCCCGCCAAGGCGCGAAAGGCGGAGACGGGTTGAAAGGGGACAGGTTTGATGGTTTTTATACTGTTGTTTATTAATTTACCACCCGCCCGCATTGATTTG
Organism: Clathrina lutea; assembly: GCA_028571005.1. Classification (NCBI taxonomy): domain Eukaryota; kingdom Metazoa; phylum Porifera; class Calcarea; order Clathrinida; family Clathrinidae; genus Clathrina; species Clathrina lutea. Next base: position 13,625 of record JAOWAR010231488.1, on the reverse strand, counting down.
ACCCGTTGGCCCGACGAAAAAACAATGAAAAAAGAAAACACACCCTAATCCTACCTAAACTTTTGACCGCTAGTCTTATAACGTTCCCGTCGGTGTCCTTGGAGCTGATTCATGAAAAAGGTGTCCCCAGAGAAAGAGAGAGAGCGACAGAGAGAGACATTGACAGACAGACAGACAGACACTACAGACAGACAGAGAAAGAGAGAGAGAAAGAGAGAGAAAGAGAGAGAGAAGGGCAGAGAGAGAGAGAGAGAGAGAGAGAGAGAGAAAGAGAGAGAGAGAGAGAGAGAGAGAGAGAGAGAGAGAGAGAGAGAGCAGTGCTATGTCGCATAGGCGTCCATAAGTTTCTGTGTCTTCGTCAGATTCGTCTTTGACATCATCGAACTTTTTATGGTGCGGATTAACTACACTACGGTGGCCTGTATTACAGGGGATTCAGCCGAACTGTGCCGACGCCTCCATGAGTTTACACAGTTTTTCTTACGGCCATGCTCACCCCGCCTGTTATTTGTGAGGACAGCATCTTAAACGGACGAAGAGGCGAAAATGGCTCTCTCCGACTATTGGATTAATCTCCCTGACTGAGGAACGGCGAAACGTGCGCGCGAGCATCGCTGAGATTACGTTGGTGCCATTGTCGCATTGCCGAGGTGAGTTTATGAGCGCCGCTCCTACTTGTCCTCTCTGTTACATTTCGGCAATTTTTTGTCATTGTTGATAAACCCGGTGAATGCCCGTGGAGGGAGGAGGTTCCACTTCCGCCCTCCCCTTCAGGCGTATGGCGCTCTGCGGTGCGAGCCACCTCCCATACAGCTATAGCTTCCCAGCGCCACGATGATCGTCACATTTAGTTTACAGATTGGCATTTGCAAACTTGTCCAGATGTGACGAGGTGGAATGTTAGGAGCTCGAAATGGCAAACAATGAAGCGCTAGCAACATAGTTTCCATAGCATCTTGCATCACCAGCCTAGCGCAATGAAACCTGTTGGAAGTGTAAACGTGGGCTTGTGCTAATCGGCACCTTGATCAGCTGATAGCGGCTCCTTGTGGCTGGGTCGGAGGCTTAAGATGAATACGACAAAGTCAAGACGAGAGGAAACAGAAGAAAACTTTAACAGGTTGT
>JAOWAR010231488.1:0-7500 GCA_028571005.1 Clathrina lutea | reverse complement strand
ATTGCCTCATTATTGAGTTTGTTCCAGATGTAACACATTTCTATTGCGGCTAGATCTAAAGTGGGTTTGTCCGCGCCTGCATGTCGATGTGCCGCCAGCAGACTGTGAAAATGCAAATGCCCCTGTGCTACAAGCTTCTAACCTGCCTTGTGCCGCCTTGTCCTTGCACCACCTGTCACTTCTAGTGAAAAGAAACAGAAGCTGCCCCAGTCTTTCCAGTCAATGCTTCAAACATGCATTCTTACAAAGGCTTCCATGCACCTCCACCATCAACAGTAGCTAGTCCCACACTGAAGTCTGATAGGTACCAGCTTCAGTTTCAGCACGTCTGTGACATTGCAAAGTTCAGGAGCGGGAGCTGGGACAGGGTGGTGCTTTCGGTGGTGTGGATCAACCGAAAGCACCGCCAGTTGACACACACTGTCCTTCCCCCTCCAAAACGTTTAGATGTTGTGGAGTGGCCTAAACTGAAGAGAGCCACCCTGAGGGTTCTGTTTGGGATTAGGAACTGATGACAGTGGAGGTTCAGGTCGATTTCAAAGAGTAACTTATTGCAATATGCTCCGTGATGATCGTGGCAGCTTCGCTTTCTTTTGGCAAGCCAGCAGTGTAGTGCAGCAACGACTCGAAGTTTAAAAGCTGGTGTGGCGCACCAACAAGAAAACTCGGGCCAAATGCTACCTTCGGTATCGGCCATGCAAGAATTCAGTAACGTCCGAAACGCTCCATAGAAATATTCCAGTAGAAGTAACGAAGTTGTTACAAATATATCAAGTTAAGAAGTCTGAGACATAATAAATATATTTTCGGCCATTTTTCAAAGTACTCTTTGACGGTTTCTCGTTTTAGGTGGCGTCGCAAGCGCACCCCAGCCCCGACAATGATGCTCTCTCGTACCCATTGCGCTACTCCATCATGTCAGACAACCCTGAACACAACGACGGGGAGTGGCGAGCAGCTGACGCCAGTGCTGATGAGAGTCAGAGGCGAAAGTCATCGGGACCGATAGACTTAGGTGCATCCCAAGATGTAGATGATATCCTGCGTGCTCTGGCGTTGTCCGAAAGCGAGATGCCAGCCTCTCCGATTGTCTTGAAGCCGCCAGCAGCAGACCGTCGACCAACATCTCCCAGCCCCGGCTTTTCTCCTCATGGAAAGAGTAAGCCGTCTGTTCGAAGCACATCGAGCGCCGAGCTTCCGCGCCAGGCCAAGACACCCTTGCAGCGGAGAAGCACCTTACCCCCGAGGCATGACGTTCTACGAGAGCCAGCCAAACCTTCCACCGACAAGCCGCATACAGCTCAGGAACAAAGGCGCACAGACGAACCTCAGTCAGGTGTCCTATCACCAACCAAAGACCAAAGAAGTGCTAACCCAAGTCGAGAGGTGAATGAGAGGAATGCGAGGATTGATGATAGGAACAGAAGTCAAAGTCTTCCTCGAGACTCGCTGAGCAGCGTGAAGAGACGGCGAAGGCAGCAGCGAGAGGAACTGCAGCACCGTGGGACACAGGCACGAAGCGCTCACAGCTCTCCCGTGCGGCGGTCGCAAGCTGAAGGAGCACTGCATTCTCACAGGAACAGCTTGCCGTCTGCGGGTTGTCGGCACAGCGGAAGTCAGCTTGACGAGCTCGAAGCAGCTATAGCACAGCAGTTTCCACCAGAAGAAGAAAATGGTGTTGCAACCTCACCAGACAGCCATGATCGAATTGTGTCATATACGAAACCAGACAATCAAGAACGAACTGTGCCACACCGTGCACAGTGCAGCGGCTCTCCACATATTCATGCTGTGACGCAAGGAACCGCTGTTAGAGAAAACGGCGCCATCTCAAGCTCCCAAGGGCCTCGAACTTCACGGAGTCTTGCCCTTGAACCGATTGACCTAGACAGCAGCACGTTTGAAGATCCTGAGGTAGGTTAGTTCAGTTGGATAGTCGACCAAGTCGTAACAATTTAGGTTTGATAGCAAATGTTCTGTCTAAAATCCCCAAAGATCGTTTACAAATAGCAGAGAAAAGTTTTGAAAAGAACTGCCACCTTCTAGAGCCGTCGTTAGGCATTGAACTGATCAGGTTCACCAAGATTGCAACAATGTCTGTCAGGTTTGCAAACTGTTTCCCAGGTGCAGCAGGCTTTGAATTGGCGTATCGCCTCATCAGTCAGCCAGCGAATCATACCTCTTTCATCAGAGGAGTTTGAGTCATTGATACAACTGCAGTTATGTCCATGGTGTGTAAGTCGGTCTGTATTTTCACTGTGTGCCAATGTCCAGTGCTCACCGCTACTGCCAACTGACGGCGACAGCACTGTTGCAGACATTGTCGGTTGTGGCTCCAACTGCAGGTGAGTCTCAGGCTTGGCTGATCGGTACAGCCCGCTGCGAAAATGCCGGAATGTGTCCCAGTTTGATTTTTTCATGTTTCTTCTTTTTTTTTTTTTTTTTAGCTGAACTTGCATGGCCAAAAGAGCTCTTTAGATTACTAGTGTGTACTCTAGTTTTGTTCTTGCTGTTCCCCCTTCATATCACTTTATGATGTAATTTTCTGTTCCATCCCTGCATCTAAATACACCTGTTGTTGCCGTGCAGTGTGTATCCATTGCGCATGCTCGTTATTTTTCTTAATCTTTGTGGCAAAGAGAAATCTTTGACAAGATTGACTCTGATGTATGCGATGTGGGCACGAACATAACATTGGTGACTATGCCATAACGACCCATGCACTGTGCCATGATGGAAGACCAGAGAGACGATTCTCGACTTCCAGTTTTTGATTTGACCAAACCAGCGTCGCAGGTGGCCATCCGGTGGGAGAAATGGCTCCGAAGTTTAGACTATTTCGTTGAGGGGAGAGGAATTACGGATCCTTCTTGCTCTAGAGCACTCGTCTAGCACTATGCCGGTTAGGCAGTCCAGGAGCTCTTATAAGATTTTCGAGACGAGGCTCGTTTCATGAATCAGCGCACATGGAGCGATGACGTCTTCAAGAAATGCAAGCGGATTCTCAGCGCATACTTCGTTGTAGCTCCGAATCCAACATATTATGAGCGTTATACTTTCAGGAGGCTTTGCTCGAATATCGGTGAGTCTACCCAGCAATTCTGTGCCCGATTACACCAACAAGATCATCTGTGTTCGTTTGTGTCTGCCGAGCAATTGTCGGAAGCAATTCACGATCAAATCGTTGACACCATGAAAAACGGCGAACTACAACAAAAGTAGTTGTCTGAGCCGCAGCTGACTCTGGACCGTACACTTGTTTCGTCACGGACGTGGGAAGACGCGCATGCACAGTCAGCAGGAATGGAACGGCCCCAAGCTCAACAGGGACCAGCTGCTGCAGTTCACAGTCACCGTTAGGGGAGAAAAGATTCAAAGATCGACGCTGACCTTCGCTGCTTCAAGTGTAATCGTTGAGGCCACAAGGCTTCCAACCCATCGTGTCCCGCTGGAGGCCAGCAATGCAGGAATTGTGGGGAGATTGGACATTCCGTGCAGTGCTGCTGGAGGAAAAGCCAGGGAAAGTCGCGGTTGTCCAAGACTTCTGCTGACTCCCAAGTCACAGCTGCGCAAACTGCGAAGAAAAGCGCCAGGCGGGTGCACACCGCGGACGCGCGAGACAGGGAGAGCGATTCAGGTGCATCGTTCCGTATCGAGAATGTTCATTGAAGAGCCAAGGGTGGTGAGGATGTATTGTTTGTGACTGTCTTAGTGGAAGATTTTCCCATGAAAATGGGGGTTGACACTGGGACAGAAGTCTCACTGATACCTGAGGCATTGTGGGTTGCACCCTGGAATCACGTTCCTCTGAGGAGATCAGATTTACAGTTGAGTGCATACAATGGGGCATCTCTACCAGTGGTAGGAGAAGCTGTGGTTACAGTGCGGTACAACCACCAGTGCATTCAAAACAAATTGATTGTTGTCAAGAGTGGCACTCATGCTTTGTTCGGGCGTAACTGGCTTCGACGTGTTCAACTGTTCATCACTGTTAGGCCATGTCAAGATGCATCACAAGGGACACTATCCAAGTCAGTCAAATCGTCTGTTGGTGGAACGTCACAAGAGACGCTGTTCAAGGAGTCTCTAACGGTGTTTACGAAAGGTCTGGGAACCGTGAAAGACTGTGATACTCGACTGCACTAGAAGGAAGGCACGAAGCCAAGGTGTTGGCAAGCCCGACCCATTCCTTATGCATCAAAGGCAGCCGTTGATGCAGAACTTGATCAACTTGAAGCAGATGGCATCATCAAGCCTGTTTTGCATGCAGAATGGACCTAACCTGTTGTGATCGTGAAGAAGAAAAACGGTCAGATTTGTCTTTGTGCAGACTTCAAGGTTTCAATCAAGTTGAATCAACTCACATATTGATGCTCGCCAGCACCCAGTTCCAAATCCGAACAATTTACTGTCACGACTTGCTGGAGGGAAAGTTTTCAGCATGCTACATCTCAGTCAGGCATACCCTCGACTTCCCTTGGCATAAGAGACCAAGAGGTATTGTGTCATTGCCACACATCGAGATCTTTATGCTTACCAGCGTTTACTGTAAAATCACAAATTTTCGCATGGGATTTATTTTCGCAAAGTTTGCAAATGAGCCCAATTTGTGAAAATTAGTACCGTATGAAATTTAATATCATGTGTAAAATCGGTACTGTATTTTAAGTTCTAAAAATTCGTATGCCAAGTTCCGACCACGTACTAGACCACCAGCCAAACAAACATGCACGGCCTGCTGAGCGTCACCGGATGCAAGAAGCTTCCAGGATGCTGCCCTCTGGAACTAAAAGTATGTACTATAGTACCTCTTTTTTGGAGTTTGCGAGAGTATATCTAGCGAACTAGGTTTGCAACAGATTTGCGAAAATCAGTAGTGTGCGAAAATTTGTGATTTTACAGTACCTTTCGGAGTGTCCAGTGCACCGGCGATATGGCAACGCACCGTGGACAAGATCTAGCAGGGTATACCTGGTGTGGTTTGATTTGATGGTGATGTTCTCGTCATTGGTTCTACCATTGAAGAACATGATGAACGTCTATGCTTGGCCCTTGCCCATTTTGCCAAGTATGGTGTTCGACTCCAACTCGAGAAGTGTACTCTGCGAGCCAACAGGGTGCACTACCTTGGTTTTACCGTGTTGTCTCATGGCATTCAAGCCAGCAAGGACAAGGTGACGGCTAAATTGAATACACCAGCTCCTGACAGTGTTCAGGCTTTGCAGTCATTTTAGGGAATAGTGAACTTCTACAGCCGCTTTGTGCTTCAGACTGCTACCATTCTCCATCCACTGAACAGGCTTCTACGACATGATGTTCCGTGGGATTGGTCCACGGAGTGCGAGGACGCATTTCAGGAGATCAAGTGATAGATTGCATCAGGTCCTGTGCTCGCTCACTACGATTTATCCTAGAATTAAGTTGATTCTGGAATGTTCTGCATGCATCTCCTGTTAGCATTGGTGCTGGCTTTTTTTACAACAGGAAGAGGCTGATGGAACATGGCGTCCTGTTCATTTTGTGTCTCAGTCATTAGCGACAGCTGAGTCTCGTTACAGCCAGATTGAACGCGAGGCATTGGTAATTGTGTTTGCAGTAAAAAGTCTTCACTCCTACCAGTATCGTCGCAAGTTCCCGCTTCGAACGGACCACAAGCTGTTGTTGCGCCTGTTTGGCAACAGCTCTGATCTACCTGCCACGGTTGTTTCTCATTTGCAGCATTGGAGTGTGATTCTGAGCCCCTACGACTATCACATGGAGTTTATCAAGGGATCAGAGAACATCATCGCAGTTGAATAATCTTGCGTGCCTGTGAGCCTGACACCAGCACAAGAGCAAGCCATTATCAATGCTGTAGATGAGAATCGTTACTCTTGCGCTGAATGTCTTCCTGTGACTGCGATGGATATCGCAAGTGAGAGCAGGTTTGATCCAGTTCTTTCACAAGTTTTCAACTGTCTGCAGCATGGTTGGCCTGCAGAAACACCGAACCATCATTCCGCCAGCGCTTCGGAGGATTCTACAGCACGAGCTACATGTGGTTCATGTAGGTGGGATTCGGATGAAGGCTACCGCACGCAGTTGCATCTGGTGGCCTGGACTCGACAAAAACATCGAGCTCCTGTTGAGTACTTGCAAGCAATGTCCAGATGTCAGCAAGACCGCTATGAAGGATGTGACACATCACTGGGTTTATCCAACCAAGCCCGGCATTTGAGCAAGTCCATGCCGACTTTGCCACTCAGGATGAGCAACATTATTAGGTTGTCAGCGACACTTTTTCTAAGTGGATAGACGTATACGCCATTTGCAAAGATACGACAACGTCGCGCACAATCAAGTTTCATCTAGTTTTCATGTCACTGTATGGCTAGTTACGAACAACAGTCTGCAGTTCACCTCGAAAGAATTGCAGCGTTCCTGCCGTGAGAATGGCATCGTGCACAAGTGCACGCCGCCTAATCCAGGCATGCGGACTCAAATGGACACGCAGAACGTGCTGTGCAAGAGCTGAAGAAGGCTTTGCGAACCAAGGCATCTGGAGTGTTGCTGGGGACACAAGTCAGCCATTTCCTGTTCTCTAATTGCAACGTTCCACACAGCACTACTGATGTTACACAAGCTAGTCTGATTTGGAAGTATCAGCCTACTATTCGACTGTCATCCGTCAAGCCGAACTTCAGTGAGCAACTAAGGCGTCAACACCTAGAGTGTAATTCCGACAGGTCCCTTCAACCCAAAGATCACGTTCTGATTCTAAATGCTCGGAATGGCAGCAATGGGAAGTGGTTGTGTGGTACCATCATGCAGCGCATAGGCCCGGCCTCATTGTGGTGACACCACACGATTGGTTCGCAGTGATCATCTACGGAAGATTGCTACTAGTAACCCAGCTGTTTCTGATGTTGATTCACCCATTGTCGCCCCTGTCTTAGCTGATCAACAGAGTGTTGCTACTTCTGTTCCTGTTTCTTCTCCAAGTTGTTTTGTCTCAACCTCCAGTACCGCTGGATGGTAGCTCGGCAACTACGAAATCATCCTCGAGTTCACCTCCGCAACGTCCTGTTCGTACCCATCGTCATCCACAGAGACTTTTTGAAGAGATCTCTAAACATATTTGCTCTAAACTGACGGAACATTTTTTTTTGTTGTTGTTGTTTTGGGTACTGTTTCTAATCTGAGGGGGATGAATGTTATATCCATTCACCTAAATACACGTGTATTTGCCATGCAGTGTGTATCCATTGCACATGCTCATTCCATTTCTAAGTCATTTAGGCTAGAGATATCTTTGACAAGATTGGGTCTGATGTATGTGATGTGGCCCGTCTGGTTAGAAACAACCCCTAGGGCTCAGCACAGAAAACTGAAGTAAGAGGTAGAATCTGTACAAATGGGATTTTTTCACACAGCGTGCTTCATTTAAAGACGTTGGAGCTGAATTATTTCTCTTTTTTTTTTTAATGCATCAATTCTCTTACAACCACCATGGACATCTCA